>JAVDBV010088134.1:0-59561 GCA_032619315.1 Piper longum | reverse complement strand
TACACGCGACCAGCATCGGCTCGGTACACGTGTTCTGAAATACCCTCAACTCGATCCGACGGCTGAACTGATCGGCTAACGACTATAAAACCAGTGACTCGAATCACGGGTTTTACACGTCGGGCTCGTCGAGGTGGTTCCGATGGTACCCTATACAACCCCGATCCGACCAGTAGACACCAACGGCGATTATCGCCGAAAAACCGTCGAAAAGTTGCCGAAAAACCACTGAGCTGCTAGAAAACTGCCAGAAAGTCGCCGAAAAACTGCATTGACGAAATTCATCAGATCGAACTTCGAACGTTGTCGAGCACCGAATTCGAGGTTCGAGATGTACGCACGATGAAACCCTAGCTGTCACCGATTGACGACGACACGAGGTATAATTACCTTTGACTTGAGTATTTAGATTTGATGATTGTTAGACAGCATGCTAGGGTTGAGTAATTGATGTGATAAATGCCTAAATGTGAATGAAACGGTGAGTTAGATGATGTGATTAAGAATGATGAGGACTAAGTGACTAATTAGGTAGTCTGAGCATGATAAGTGGTTACGATGTAATTTAGAAAAACATAATAAAATTGATATGAACAGGGTGACTTAGAATTATTTACATTAATAATTGTTTGACCACTGATAAATGTTTGCATCGTGAGTGGTAATTATATGAGTTTGATGCATCATGTAGTTAGTGGCCGTTAGTATTTGATTTTGATGTGTAGGTACAGAGTAGGAGCTCGCCGCCTAGGCGCGATGTTACGCTTGGAGCTTCTACTAGGTCCGTTTAGGACTCGTCTCTATTTTACGCTCTATTCCATTGTATGTTTCGTTTTCTACTTGCAGGACGAGTTAAGTGGCGTTTTATTAGATCCCAGTTAACTCGGGCTATTTAGCCGATCACATTTCCAGATTAATAACCCTCGAGGATGAGATCCCTCGAGTATGTTTTCGAAAACAAAATCCACCACAAGTTGTGTAAAACCCGTGACTCGAGTCAACCATCGGTTCGAGTCGAGTCAGTTCATAGACCGCGCGCTGATTCGAGACCAGCGTGAGTTATGAGCAATGAGAGTCATGTATACCTGAATATATGATGATAACATCGAATAGAAGATGTGAGATGAGTTATCAGAATATATGAAAGTATGCAGTAATTTTTCTTTTTATCGATTTAATCGTAGAAATGGTTTTAGGTCGATTAACGCATTAAGACGCGTTATTGGGTAGTTAGGGTGCGTTATTAGTTATAAAGCATGTCATTTGGATGTTGTGGTGTTTTTTTTTATTTTATGTGATTTTCCCTATTTTTTGTATTTTTTTAGGATTTATTACAAGCTAGTTATTATTTTGACTCGAGTAGGAATCGAGTCAATACTTATTTACGAGTTTGCCACCGAGGTGTTTTACCTCCATCCCGACACTACCTCACCCAAACCCCAATGCCGCCGCCGTTCCCTTGTCGCCATCGCCATCACCGATGCCGCTCCGCCGCCGATCGATGCCGCCCCACCATGTCGTGCCGTCGCCTTGCTGTCCCGACCGTCCCCGACAGCCTTCCAGCCGCCACAATGCCGTAATCGCCTCGCTACGCCGCCACTGCCTTTGACGCGATTCGCCACCGTTTGGGCCACACCACCGCCGCCATGACGTCGACGACCACCCTCACCACCTCCTCGATGTTTCCCCCCTACCCAGCGCCGCCACCGAGGCCGGCCGTGGGCCGATTGTAGCGACCCACCACGTGGCCAAATTTGGCGCCGCCGTCGACGACCATCTCCATCGCGATCGGCTGTGTTGTCACCATAATTGGGTCGGGCTTGTCGAGACGAAGCCGATCCTTACCCCCGATTGCCCCGCCGTGGTAGTCACCGGAAAATCGCTAGGAGCTGCCAGAAAATCGCCGGGACCCGCTGGAAAACCGCCAAACTTGCCGAAAGATTGGAATTGCTTGGTTTTCTGCTGAGTTTATCCAATTGAACCTAATCGAACATCGGACGCAGCTGAGCGCCGAATTCGAGCTCTGACACGGGTGACGAAACCCTAGCTGTCGCCAATTGTCGACGACACGCAAGGTATAATTTATTTAATTTAATTATTTAGAGTTAATGATTATTGGCGTAACATGTTAGGATGTTATGATTGAATGATTGATGTGTTATATATTTTATACTAATAAAAATATGGATGTATGCGATGGTGTGATATTGAAATAAACACTAAATGATTAATTAGGTAGACTAAATAGGTATTGTAATTTAATGCAACCTAAATTAGGAAAACTTGTATTGATTATTATTGGTGTGTTGATTGATGTGTGTATGCTAGAGGAATGTGTGAATGCATCATGAACGGGTGTTAGTATTTAGTTTTGATGTGTAGGTACGGAGTAGGAGCTTGCCACCTAGGTGCGCAACCACGCTTGGAGCTTCTACCAGATCCGTTAGGACTCGTCTATGTTTTATGCCCTATTCTGTCGCAGGTTTGATTTATTATTCGCAAGGCGAGGTAAGTGCCATTTTATTGGATCCCACTTATCTCGGGTCATTTAGCCGATCGCATTTCCGGATTAATAACCCTCGAGGATGAGATCCCTCGAGTAGGTTTTCGAAAGTAAGATCCATCGCAAGTTGCATTCGGGCATATTATATAAATTCCCGACCGAGGCCTATATATATATATATAGTTTTTGCGTTGCTTTTTCTTGTCCTTGTAGGTTGGGGTGAGAGAAGGCAATTTAGCGACAGCCCATGCAAATTGATTAGGTAGATAGCCTCATGTGGTATGAAAGTAGGTAAATTTAGCAGACAGCCACATGTGGTATGGAAGTAGTTAAACCTAGAGATAGCCACTTTTAGAGTGGTATGGATGATGGCCCTTGACAATGAAATGAGAACGTGAAATAAGAATGTGAAATGAGAATGCGAAATGAGAAATGTGAGATGAGAAAGGTAAACTTAGAGGCAGCCACCTTAGAGTGGTATGGAAGAGCATCCCATTGACAGTGAAAATAAGAAAGATGAGTTTTCATGTGATGTTTTTATTTCAACATGAGGGTTAGCTCTCTTGTGCCAGTTTGGTATTAGTTATTTCCGGACCAGTGACAACCGATGCTGACGTTTATCTACTAAATGTAGGGAGGATCACGATGATTGAGAGCGGTTGGGACTGCAGAGGAGCAGCACAGAATCGCGCACACATGTACTTGCCTTGCATGATGTCTAATGATAGTGTGTTAATTGCGTATGATTGGAAATTTTATTACATTATGTTTTGACGTACTGCGTATGAAATGAATAGAAAAATGTGAATGAACAAGGAGCCTCGGAGCTGAGACTTGACTCAAGCGAAAATGAAAATGAAGATGATTGCATTTGGTTTTGATTGTCGTATTTTATATCATTTTGATTGAATATATATAAGTATTCATGTTGTGGACATGTTGGCCCTTATTGCACTTTTAGGGGAAACTCTGTTCGATTTTTCGTAGAAATAGATGTTTTCCTCTATATTTCTCGTTTATCGCTTTTGTTTTGTTTGCATATCATGGCATGCATGTAGGACCACATTAGAACCCAAGCATATCATCCATGCCTTGCATGTTTGCATCTCTGTCTTAAGACGCCGAGGGTAGATCCTGGTTGGCTTAACCGAATCTAATAAATTAGTGACACTTCCGGGTCGCTGGTGACACTTCCGGGTCGGTTCACGGGCGAACCGAGGCGGGGTGTTACAAGTTGCCTTCGGGCCTATTATATCAAATTCCCTACCCATGCCTATATATATGTATAGTTTTCGTGTTTTCAGTGAGAGATGGAAAGATGGAGGCGGCCATGGCTTCAGATAAGGCAAGTGTTCGTCTTCGGGTTGATGTTGGGGACGACCCACTTCATCCCTAGGGATCCTGCTAACTCTGCATTTGAGTTCCTCACACCCGGAGAACGTGGAGGTTTACCGGTACTGTTTAGTACAATGCATGTCCAGACTTGTGGTTCAAAGGATACTAATGGTGACTGCCTAAGAGTACTCGGCCTTCGGCTCAAAGCCATGAGTAATATGGAGGACATAGAGGGCTGAGATGAACGAGAATGAGATTTGATGCAAGACGCAATAAACGAGATGGTCAAGGAAAGAGAATGAGATGGAAAGGGAACGCTGCCGCTTGAGGGCGACGGCTCCCATTTGTGCCCTTGTGAGAGTTCTTGAGGAAGTATATGATATTTTTATTCAATGGGAGGGTTAGCTCTCCTATGCCAGTTTGATATTAGTTATTTTTCGGACTGGTAACACTTGTTACTGACGGCTTTTTATAATATATGTAGGTGATGAACTTGATCGGAGGTGTTGGCTTAGACGGAGGAGCAGCAAGGTCTCTTGCACACACACATGGTTAATGATTGAATGTTTAATATTGTGTTTATGATTTTATTATATTGAAATTGATGGAGAAAATGCAAAGAGATACATTGTGATTGAATGTTGACATGATACAATGTGAATTATGAAGAGAATGTGCAGGTGGGCTGAAACCCAAGCTTGAGACAGTAGATTACATTTTATGATTGAAATTATTGATATGTCCATATATAATTGTATATATTGTTTGACAGGGTGGTACCTAATTACACTTTTAGGGGAGGTTCTGTCTGTTTTTTATTTAGAATTCTTTTTTTTTATCGCAACTGTGTTGATGTGTAAATTTATTGTATGTCATCCATATAGTGGCATGTCAGGATTTTTGTACATTCATATATGCATATAGAAAATCGCATATTCATCTTAAGACGCCAAGAGTAGTTCCGGGTTGGCTTAACCGAATCTAGTAGATTAACGAATAGTTCGGTCGCTGGTAGCATTTCTAGGTCGTTTCACGGGTGAGCTGAATCAGGGTGTTACACCTATAAATTAATAACTAATCATATATAATAGCAAATAAAATATTAAAACGGGTAAACCAATGATAATTCCTCAAAAACGTACTAATAGGTAAGCTATCTATATTCTAACTCATAAATTACTGATCTAGTTTATGCCTACTTAGAATTGTAAGCCACATGATAACTTATTAATTCGGCCAAAAATAAATATAATCATATCTATTAATCTACCCCAAGTACTCATCAATAATTTATGCATTTACTAAAATTAATTTATCATTCTCATAGCAAAGAATAACTATAATTTGATAAGTTAACACAACACAAAACTAATGCCTTGTTTATTTAATAACATTTTAAAAGTTTGATACTCATATAATGGTTGTACTATATATGTATGTAATGGAGCAACCAATTAATTTGAACTGTATACTATATGAGACATTATATATAATTAATTATTATATTATTCCCAAATAAACCTTTTGTCATTATTTATAACGTTAACAATGATCTACATAGCCTAAAATCAAGAAAAGAACTAACAATGAAACTATTAAGGCACACAAAAAAATACAAACCATACAAACTAGTTTGTTGATTCATTTTTAATTTTTATCATGCACAAAAATCTAGACGTCAACAATTATAATCAGATATTAGCAATTTATCATATAAGTGTTATAAATGAAATGGGATTACCTGACATGTAATCAATATTCAATATAATACCAATATTAATCTACATACAATACAAATCATGAATTAATGCCAATAATACTTATCATAATAATATTAATATTAATTAATACAAATAGGGAAATTAATCATATTATTAATAAACACTAAGCATGATGATTCATTTAATTCACAAAACAATGAGGAGTAAAAAAATAAAATAAAATAGAACGTCAAAAGGAAAAATAGGTATAACTTTCCACTCAAAAATTCATGCAACAATGTACAAGAATAATAAATCATGCACATTGAATAAGAAGAAATCAAATGGATCTTCACAATGAAAAGAAATAAAAAAATAAAGAGATGCATGCATGAAGAGTGGAGAAAAAAATAAGGAGAGGGAAAAGAAAGGATACCAAGTAAGAGGGAAGGTAGAAGAGTAAAGGAGGTTAAGGAAGGGAGAGGAGAAGAAGAAGTGGCGGTGATAAAACACATGAAGACTCAACCTAGTGCCTAACTAGCTTAAAATCTCTCCCATATTAACTTAACATCCAATAGTCCTTATCTACTCATAGACCTAGTCTACCCGATCTCAACAAAAACTCTACGACTTGATAACCAAAATGGCTAGCCACACCGATTAGGCTTTAACCACCAATATCACCCACTTGGTTGATCTAAAAAGATTAATTAATTTTTTTATTTCTTTATTATTTATTATTTTATTATTTTAATTTTTTATTCTTATTTTTTCTAATAAGATTGAACTAAACAAGATTTTGAAGATAAGAATTTAATTAAATAATATTTAAGACTCATTCCAATATTTACAAAACTTTAAATAAAATAACCTAATTATTTTCAGGTTTTACATTGGGCATGATCATGATATGTTTGCATGTAGTTCTACCCTATTAGGGATGTAGAGTTGTTTATCATCGTGGTTACTTGTAGATACTGGTGTAATTTTGCTTGAATCATATTGAAGTTTTGATTTTTATACACAAGCTTTGATTTTTATTTGCTTATTGTGATAAGGTGTTTGATTCGGTGTAATGTTGTAGTTTTACCAACTAATCTACCTAATAACGGTCGAGATCTCTGTGTGAACATCTTTATTCATTTTTACACAATGTTTTATAGTCTTTATTGTAACTTCAACAAGTTTAAGTTGTCCTATTTGTATCAGTCTAATCATAGGAGTCTTTTGCATACACATTTGAGTATTTCATGTTGAATACGCATTTAAATGTTCACTCATACCTCCCGTTTTCTAACACCTCAAGCGGATAGATCAGGCCCTCTCGTCAGTGTTGACAAGCCTTTGCTCCTGAAACTATAAGTTATAAAATTAAAGTCTCAAATAAATATATAATTTTATTTTCCCATTTATAAAAAATTATGTAAATATAATTTAATCATCATAAACATTTATCATGGATGTTTCTCATTATTTCCTACACAATTATATTTTTTATATGTTGAACGTAGTACAGGTTATTGACTAATTTGATTAAAATTTAACAAATTGTCATTAATAACAATCAACCAAATAAAGATATTATGAGGCCAAGCTGATTACAAAATTATTAGTTAGGTGTTTAATAAATAATATTATTTTACAATTCTAATGGCTAATGTAACTAGAATATATTGCTAATACGATTTGAGTCACACGTTTATGACTCATTGTATAAAATTTAAATAATTTAATTATTTGTTTAAAATATTTAAACTTTAAAAACTATTAAATATTTATTATAACGAAACGATGGCTGTGTGATAAAGGCTATGACATGATAAAATTTTAAAATATTATCATGTCAGTATGTCTCAGTCATCCAATGATTGACCGATTGTTTATAAAATCACCATTATTGTTATAGTAAAATATTATATTAATTTAAATTTAATAATAAAGGAGAATGATTGGCGTCATGTATTTTTATTGACACGAGTGAAGGAAATAAATCTTTATGTGTGGGATCCATTTGAATGATAATTGGCGTAGGACATTTACTTTTTGGTAGTTATGATCCCAAATAATTATGTTTAAAAAAATTTATATTAATTTCTTTTAAAAAAATAATATTAGCCTCGAACAAGATAATAACAATATTATTTTTTAACATTTAAACGAAAAAAATTAGTTAAGAAAAAGTGTTTAAAGGTAGGGCCCATTATATAATATAAATATTAAAAAAATTGAAAAATATAAATATACGAGATTAATAAAGAATAAATTATTAGAAGAAAAACGTCCCTAAGTCACGTTCACTAAAGACCAAATTTGCGGTCAATGAAGAGATTATCGTTTCTTAAATAAAATCATGACAAGCTGAGGTGGATCCAACTGCTATTCAAACTAATAAAATTGCAAATATTAAAATTATATTAAATAAAAATAATGTATAAAATACAATAGAATTATCAACACCACTTATCAACCAGTCAGACATATTATATGTGTTAATCTTTTTAGCTCTCCGTAGTTTCTTAACATATGGCCAATCATAGACATCCACTTCAACACCTAAATAAAAATAAATATAATATCTCATAAATATATCAGCATCCAATTAAAAAATATAGAAGTTTGTTATATCTTTTTATTTAATCTCAAGTTCTTCCTATCAAAAAGTTATATTTTTACAATATCTCATAACAATCTCAAAATCAGCTAGTAAGATCTAATTTATTTGCAAAAAATATATTTAATTAATCTTAAATTAAAAAACCCACAAATTTATGATTTTATAAATATTTTTATTTAGTCTCAAAATCTAAAACAATAGAAAAATAAAAATCATCATGAATATATGATCTAATGAAATGAAGTAGAACATATCTCTTGAGGTCGTTAATAGGGCACCTAATTGAGCGAGCTAACTCGTGAGTATTTAGCATTTGATTTGGCTCTATTTGACTCGAAACTCGATATTTAAACTCGAGATAGAACTCAAACTCGTATATTACGAGTCGAGTTTGAGAAAGACAGTGTTCAACTCGATTCAATTCAGTTATAACTCGAAATCGACTTGTAGCTCGACTCGAACTCAACTCGATAAAATAATATGCATAATATCACTTATCTACTCAAAATATATTAAAAATTATAAATAAATATTATTATTAACTAAATATTAAATGGTGGTGGAGGTGAGGGTGTTTTGTTTTGTTTTTATTAAATTTGGGTCGTTCTTGTAATCGAATGATTCAGATTAAAATTTGAGACAGAATTATTATCTACCCCTAACACACATACTAATAAGTTTAATTGCAACTAGTTATATTTATTTATATACAATATAATAATACTCTAGTGTGATAGTAGGTTTTCACATTAATCACTTGGAGGTCGTAGGTTCAATCCATGATAGTTGCATATTTGAAAATTAAATACTTTAACTATAATTCAAGCTCGAGTCGAATTCAAATACCATAAAAATATATAAGTTGATTTCAAGTATATATATTAAAAACTTATTTGATCTCGAACTGAGTTTGAACGAACTTTGAATTATTCGAATCGAGTTCGAATATAATTTGAGCTCGATTCACTCGTTCGTTTAACTGCCCTAGTCACTAGTAATAATAGAAGAGCTATATATAATTCATTAGACTTATTAAAGTGATATGATGAGTTGGCCATAAAAAATGATAGCCCCTAGTAACAATAAAAGAGTTATATATAATTTGTTAGACTTATTAAAGTAATATGATTAGTTGGAGTGGCAAGTGGTACGTTGTGATGGCCGAGTGAAGGCCGAAAGTTTGACCGCTTTAATCTGCTTCTTAACTCCGGCTAAAAGATGATAGTGCATGTAATAATAGAAGAGTTATATATAATTCGTTAGACTTATTAAAATGATATGATAAGTTGGACATAAAATATGATAGCCCTTACATCTTATCATTCATTTAAAATTATTTAGGATCAGGTGGATAAAGACAAAAGATATCACTTTATCAATAGTAATGAATAAGCGTGACATCCAAACAGAAAAGGTTTGAACTTTGGATAGCACATTTTTTTTAATGCTCTTCTCCCTCATCAATTAAAAATGAAAAAATAGTATATATAATAAATATGAGATCCTTGCCATTCAAAAAATAAATACAAAAAAACTCATAAACAATAATTTTAAAACAAATACATTTTATGATAATGACATGCGATTCATTTTATAGATAATGAGGCAGAGATGTTGCACCATGTTCAATAATATAATATTTATATTATTTGAGTTTTATTTGATCAAAATCATTTTTAATTTTTTATAAATAAAAATAAGCTAAATATTATACTCTATTTTTTTTATAAAAATAAATATATTAAATAAATATAATAAAATAATTAATTTATAAAATAATATAAAATTATAAAATATATAAATTAACGTCATCCATCAACTATTCTCGAAATATCCGTACCATTAACGAACGACACTTACGACTTGCGTTATATCCTGCGCCGAAAAGAAAAACGCCAAACGTGGAAAGCGTTTGGAACGTAATAAGAAGATAAAACAAAATTGCATTGAAAAACACCCTAACACAACCACCCCCGACCTCGCAAGAGCACATTGACTCACCTTCGATCGAGTCTCTTCTCCAATCGATCGGGCAATTGTTAGATCTGAGGTTTGATCGGAGATCCGCGGCGTTGTGCGGAGCGGAACGAGCTCAGATTCGTCGGTCGGCGCTGCCGGTGAGGTTTAATTGGTCTTGTTGTTGTAGTAGCTTTTTTCGGGATGATTTTGGGTGGTTGGTGTTTGCAGGGTAGGGGGGGAAGGGTGGCTTGAGTGGCTTCTGAATGTGTATATTGATAAAGCTGGGTTTTTTGGGTGGGAGTTGGGATTGAGATTTCTTTTTTTTTTTTTGCTGGTAATGGAGTCATGCATGTTCGATTTCTTTGTTGTTGATCAGGCTTTCTGCGGTTTATTTTGCAGGGAAAGAGTGGAGGAGCGTTTTTGTTGGTGGAAATTGGGGATTGGTGTTGATTTGAATGGGGGATGGCTTAGTTGGTGGTGCTTGACTGAAACGGATCCAAGGTTTTCAATCTGATCTAGGAGTGTTAATGACTTCCAAATTGCAATGCGGCATTCCTCTAGATGGAATTTTGAGTTGAGCTATGGAAAGAAGCAGAGGGAGCAGTGGTGGGTGGTGTGCCAAACCTGAGTTTGAAGGTGGTGGAGCTAGGGCAGCTTCAACTATGGGCTTCCATGGGATTGATCTGGAGCCAACCAAGATTTCTGTTTGGTTTTACTGCTGTGCGTGATTGCTGGGGCAAGGGGGATTCAATGCGGCTAGACGCTGCTCTGAATCTGGTATGGAATTCCTTGATTTCTGGAGGATTTATCGCTGTCTGTAATTGAATCCTTTTTGTGCAATTATCTTTTGTCGCCTGGAAACTACCGGGAGATTGCTGGCAGGGATTGCATGTCATTGACAGGACTGCAGAGTCATCGGGGGTGAGATCTATTGCTATGATACCCACCAATTTGGAGCAAGAAAAGTTAAAATCGTGGGAATTAAACGCTGTAAATTCCCTTTTCTTTATTGGTCGTCGCAAGGGATTTTATCCATCATGGTTTTGGAAATGAAGGGCATGCCTTGTAGGTGTGCCTCTTGTTCCTGTCACAAAAGAAAGTATATTCCTTGCAGTGCGTATCATTTGAGTTGTGAATCCTTGCTGGGTTGTGGTTTGCTAGAGCGACTTTTTCTTGGTGCTTATCTGCTGGAGTTCTCCCGGCAAATATTTGATCTAAGCAAGGGTTTTTGATAAGTTTGGTTGTTTTGAATATTTTAGCACAATTTTGGATTGGTTCTTGAAGTCGTTAGGGTCTGAGTATATGGAGTCTGGAAGGGGAGACAATCAGAAACCCGGAGGAACCAGCACTCAAGTTTTGGATCAATGGATTCCATTAACGCCATCAAAACCTAACCAGCCAACAATGAATTGTGCCCAATCTCCCATGGATGCTCCTGAAGAAAGGATAGATTGTTCAAATGTCTGCCATGTATACAATACCACTCCGAGGAATGTTGATCTTATGAATGTAAGAAATCTGATATGCTTTTTTTCTCAAGTGAAGATAAGTTCTTTGTTCCTGTTGTTTTATTTTCCTCAAGTTTGATAATGTTCGCCACTTATTCAGGTCCTGAGTAACATGGTTGGAATGGGGCAAACAATACCATATTTGCAGCTTTTGCAATCAACTTCTGCTCAGTTAGGAAGTAATTCAGACCTTTCTTATTTGCCAGGGCTGAATCCGCAAATGACTGGTTTTAACCAACTAATGTACACGTCAAATCCTATGATTCTTGATAGTGATTTGACTGGGAGAACTCTTTTTTGCAATGACAGTTGTCATCTCTCGCCTACCTTGCATACAGATACTGGTCAGTCTATCTCTTCTTCTCCTAAGTTATTGACGCAGAACATTCATTAAGGTTATCTTCAAGGATATGGACTCTAAGTATCATAGATTTCACCTTTTATCTTTTTCTTTTAGATGGTTATCATTAGTTTCATGCTTACTTATTTTGTTGGGGTTAACCTTCATTACTTTTAAACACTTACATTACATATTTAAAAAAAAAATGAATGACGATTTCTCTTATTTTGGGAGAAAAGAATCCAGCTTTCTTAATTTTTACTTTGAATAAGGGTAATTGTTTTTATTTTCTTGCGCCATCAGTTATTTGCTTGACTCTAGTTTACGGTAACATTTTTACCGATCATTTTTTGCCTGTTCTCTTACTTTCTATGTACACCTCAAAATTGATATGTAAACTTAACTGCAGATATACCCGGACATAACAATAATTCAGTTTCTCAGTTTGCACCGGCAACTCCTGATCTAAGAGCTAAGAAAATCCAAAAAATACTCACAACTGATCCTGCCAACTTGCACATGGATGGCCACGTGAATCACAATGAGAACAATGTCAATGACTTGTTTCACTCTCCTTGTGAAAGCCACATTGCGATTTCTCAGGATCAATGCTACCAATTCAATCAGAAAAATGCTTTCCTTGCTCAGCAGGGTATACCCATTCTGGAAAGTAGTTCTACAATTTCTCAACAATCCATTTTGACTCTATCACCTACTTTCAGCCAGCCTGTCACACCACTGAAGGAACCACACAATCATGAAGGGAAGGAAGAATGCCAAGGGAATGACCTTAACGAGACCCCACCTCAAAAACAGAAGAGGAAAAAGCACAGGCCTAAAGTTGTGAGAGAAGCAAAGCCCAAGAAAACCCAGAACCCAGCTACTCCACAACAACCCGTGAGAGAGAAGAGGAAATATGTCCGCAAGTCCACCCCCAAGGAGCTAACAACCACTCCATCAGATTGTGGTGAATCTTCTGAGTTGCCAGCCTGTAAGAAGGCTTCTTGCAGGCGAGCTTTAAATTTTAATTTGCCAGATTACCAGTCCCATGAACGCATTATCAAGAGTGGATCATGCACCTCGGCTGTTGATAATCAATCAGATCCTCAACTGAGAGGTAGGTGCAGAAGCACAAACAAAAGAGGAGGTACCTCAAACAAACTGGCTGATCTTCAATTAAAACCAAGTGGGCTAGTAGATGAGGACACAGCTAATGGAGTTGGAATTGATCTCAATTGTTCATTCATACCAACATTAAAAGATTTTCAACCAGATAACTCTACCCCCTTCAATGTGATTGTAAGAGCAGTGCCTACCCACGTGAGTATGAAGGTGCTTGCTAGGAGGAAAAACATGGAACAAGTGACAAAACAAACTACTAACATGGAAAGTGGCAGCACCATTCTACCTATGTCTGAGAATGGAAATCTTCACGTTCTTGAAACGCAAACCAAATCATTGCAAAACTTGTCAACTGATTCAAATAATGCTGAGAAGAGATTGAAAAGGGGGTTTTATGAGACTATCACTACTGAAAAAGTTAACCAGCCTGATAGTATGGAAAACCATGCCCACAATCCCACCACTAGTAAGAAGCCGAAGTCGTTTTTAATCCAGAAGGGCAATATGCATAATGCCCCTTTCAATGGTATACTGACTGGATGCAATAATTATAATCCTCAACTTCAGCACAGAACTATAGAAGCGCAAGATGAGCATAATGGAGGGATTTCAGACTTCTTGTGTAATGACATTTCCTTTTCTTCAAATTGTCAACAAAAGTGTACTAGTATCCAAGAAGTTTTTTCATCCATGAAATTTGGGCAGTCAAAGGGGTTCAATAGTATCCCTGCACATTTTGCACATCCTCCCAGAATAGGACATGAAGTTATTTCATGTCAGAGTTCATGTGATGACCTTGACGAGAGATTGAAATCTCTAAACATCAATGAGACATCTAAAGTAGATGCTGGAAAAAACAAACAAATAGTGTTATATGGTGGGGACAAACAAATAATCTCCTACGAAGGGTCAGTTGACTCCATTAAGAAAAAAATAAAACTGAGAGCCAAAGTTGAATTGGACGGTGAGACACTCAGAGTTTGGGATATGTTGATGTGGAAGCAAGGTGGTGATACAACTGAAAAGGTGGATTCAACAAAGGAGAAGTGGTGGGCAGAAGAAAGACGAGTTTTCAAGGGGCGTGTAGATTCATTCATTGCTCGCATGCATCTTGTTCAAGGTATTTTTGGGAGACACCATTTGAATTGTTTGCTTTTAGGGAATTTGACATTCAACAAGAATGCTTTTATTTTTCTTTTATTGTTCTCATTGTTACTGCTAGTTTTATCTCAATTTTTATGGATCCTAGATTGAGTGTTGTTCTAGAAAGCTAATCCCTCAGTTTTTTTAATGGTTATTTCTGCAGTTGGCAAATTTCTTCATTTCTTGCTTTTAAGCAAAAAAAATAAAATATTCAGTGTACACTTCACTTTGTATTTGAGGTAGTTGATAGCTCCTTTTTATTGAATAAAAACTTTTAATCATGGTGTATTCATTTTACAAAAAATGTGAACCTTGTGACTACTTCAACAAACTAAGATATTGTTTACCTGTTATTTCTTAAAGTGAACTGATAAAATTACTTTTTATCAAGGTGATAGACGGTTCTCGAAGTGGAAAGGTTCTGTACTAGACTCAGTTGTCGGTGTTTTTCTTACTCAAAATGTCTCTGACCATTTGTCAAGGTAGCATATACTTTTCTATGTTATTTATTTCCACTAAACTTCTATAAGAATTACATTTTGTTTTCTTTAATTTTACTGTCTTTTATAGCTCTGCATTCATGGCCCTTGCGGCAAAATTTCCTATGCATCCAAGTAGCAGATGTAATGACATGGACCTTAGAGAAGAGACAAGCAGGTCATCCATGGGATCCAAGTGGCAGATGACAGTATCTAAGCAAGGGATGCCAAATGAGCATTTAGAAACTACCTTTCAAGAGAGCTCTACGATAGAGAAGGAAGTCAGAAGTAACCTTGGTTCTGAGAGCTCGTGTTTTCCTGTTACCTTGGAACATAATTCAGCAAAAACGACTGAGGAAAATCAGCAAATAAATAGCAGATCATCTGTTGAAAAATCATCATCTATGCTTTCAAATTTGAATTCGTGCAATCATAGTATTTTTCAGATGAGTTCTGGCATAGAGGTTGAAGAAGTGCAGGATATGGTCATGAGTTCTAAATTAAATTATGTAAAGCATGCAGCTAACATTTCGTCCACTGAGCATTTTAAAATTCTGGGTGATGTTAAGAGAACATGTTTAGATGAGGAACCCAGTCTTAGCCATGAGAAAGGGCATATGGATGAGCTGTACAGGGTGGGGACTGCACAGTTCTCCACAACTCCAGATAAAGATGAACCTAAAGTGCGGAAGGATTTTCTGAATGCTCTTGGCCTCCCTTTCGTGGAGAACATGACTGCCAAAAATTGTGCATGTCAACCGGTGTGCGAAGATGTTACTGAAGTATTGCCAGTAGAAGATGCTGTCTCTTCACAAAATTCTGTTATCTCGTCTCTAAGTTCTACTGACATACATGTAGTTAATGACACAAGTTCAAATATGAAGTATCATATGAAAGAGAATGTGGTCAGAGGGTCATGCAGATCAGTATTCGATGAGGCTAGTATTTCATTCTCTATGCTTTTGCAAATGCAAGATTGTGAAATGCTTCAGAAACTGCATAGTAACAATGAAGCCATTGCTGATCCATCAAACAAATATAATAACGGTACGACACATGAGAGATGGAAGTTCAATTCTGGTGAAGACGTGGAGGAATTGAGTCCATATAAGTGCCATAGAAATTCATATTCTTCTTGCACAAAAAAAGCTACGGAACCTAATTGGAGATCTTCTGAGTGGAGATGTGCCACTGAAGATGAATCAAGGCCAAACTTACCTTCATCTGCTTCCAGAGTTGCAGAATTTAACTATGTCAACTACACCAAAATAAGTCATGAATCTATGCATCCCAGTTCAAAGCACGCTACATCTCTGCCATTCTCTACGCCTTCTTGTTCAAATAACTCGTGGATATCAATTGGCAAGGATGTAGTTCAGCCTGCTTTTGAATTTGAATCATGGACAGCAGAAGGATTACAGCATAGACTAGACTCAGGACTGCACTCAGAGGCATTAGAAAACATGGAAGGCTCCAGCTGCATGAATGGTATGTACTCTGTCAAAACAAGGGGAGCCAAGCCTGAGAGCCCAGTGCAAGTTTTGGCAGGAAAGCATGGATCTGAAAAGCAGGAAACACAACCAGGATCGGCCAACCAAGAGGTAAAAGAGAAATTTGACTTCCATGAGTGCACAGGTTCTGTAGGTATGGAAAAAGCTGCTGAGAGTGAAACATTTAATTCCAATTCAGCCGAAAAACTTC
This sequence comes from Piper longum, assembly GCA_032619315.1. NCBI lineage: Eukaryota > Viridiplantae > Streptophyta > Magnoliopsida > Piperales > Piperaceae > Piper > Piper longum. Next base: position 43,157 of record JAVDBV010088134.1, on the reverse strand, counting down.
ACTGCTCCAATAAAAGTTATGGTGAGGCTATTATAAAGTCAAAACCTGAAACTAAGAAGAGTAAAGCTGAGAGAGAGAAGGATATTGATTGGGACAAACTCAGAAAAGAAGTACATTTGCAACACCAGAAAAAGCAAAGAAGCCGTGAGACTATGAATTCTCTGGACTACGAAGCACTTAGATGTGCTGATGTCAGTGAGATATCTGATACCATTAGGGAGCGGGGAATGAACAACAGGCTTGCACAACGGATACAGGTGAACTATGATGAGCTTCGTTTTACTTCTTTTTACTATTTATACCTGAGATTGAACGTAAAATAGGTATTATCTAACAACTTATATTGGCACATAATGCTCAAAAATGCTGTTTGTAAGTTGTCTTTGTTCATGGGGGTCTGCAATTATGAAAGAAAATTTTAGGTGGATCAGAAAGTCGGAGTTTGTACTTGTAAAAGGAATGCCACTGGCACAGGAATATCATCAACTTTTTTTAAAAAAATTTAAGTCGAGTTATCTGCTAATGTGGTGGTAGCTTTTTCAGGATTTGCTCAACCGATTGATGCAGGACCATGGGAGCATGGACTTGGAGTGGTTAAGAGATATTCCTCCAGAGAAAGCAAAGTAAGAGCTGTTTTGTATCATAGAATGTATGCTAGAACTAAATTAGGGTGGCAAATGGCAAGAACAATTTTCTATAACTTGAAATGATTCAGTTGTAGGTTACCATTATTTTTTGGCTTTAGTTTAATTATCCATGTTGATATCTGTCTGTTGATCATTAATTAAATCTGTGAAAGTTTTAGATGTATCAATGTTTTTGCCAGAGAATATTTGCTAAGCATAAAGGGGCTTGGGTTAAAAAGTGTTGAATGTGTACGCCTGTTGACTCTTCATCACCTTGCCTTTCCAGTAAGATTTACATAGCTTTTGTCAAAATAAGTGCAAAATGTTTCCTATAGTGAAAACAGAATTTTGGGTTAAAGCTCTTGCCGTACTTTTTCAAGGTTGACACAAATGTTGGTCGAATAGCTGTGCGGCTTGGATGGGTTCCCCTTCAACCATTGCCAGAATCTCTCCAACTACATCTTCTGGAGCTGTAAGCAAACAGCCTTATAGCCTAGTCTACCATAAAGCTCTTAGGAAGACTATATGTTATTTCTGAAAGACTAGACATTATTTTCTTCCTAATCTTTTTGGGTTTTCTTGAAGGTATCCAATTCTTGAATCAGTTCAGAAGTATCTATGGCCGCGCTTGTGTACATTGGACCAAAAAACACTGTAAAGCCAGAAATTTTGCATGCTTCTTTCCTATTTTTATTTTTCTTTACAATGTTTCCCACCATTGTCAAATATTGACAAGGTGACTGTTAAGAGTAGGACTCTGATGTAAATGAATCTAGGTGTATTTTATCTCCTCATTTATTAGGTCTTTATCAAGCTTAGTGTGGATGGGTGTTGTTTGATTACGGTTGGCAGATGCACTCTTCTTCGAAGACAACAGTTTCAATGTTAGAAACAAAGACCTAATAAGTGAAGATATTCCTAGATTAATTTACATCACTAGCCGACAGTAATATGCTATGAAATCTCTGCAATGAGAAGAAGCTCACGTCCTATTTGTCTGTAGGTACGAGCTACATTATCAGTTGATCACATTTGGCAAGGTGCTTAATGACTATCAACTTTTCTTCAGATGTCCTATCTTTCTCATATTATTATGTTCCATCTATGCATGTTCCAGTAGCAGATAAGGATAATACATTTATTTAGCTGCAATTAGATGGTTGATTGAATACATGCTATTATTATCTGCTCCCAACAACTGGCCAACCTCTATTTTCGGAAAAGATGAACAAGGATGCCTAACATGACATTACCTGCAGGTTTTCTGTACAAAAAACAAACCTAACTGCAATGCTTGTCCACTGAGAGCTGAATGCAAACATTTTGCAAGTGCTTTTGCAAGGTTTTGAAATACTATCCTTCCATATGCATCTATTGCCTATATGAGGATTTTCCTTTCTACACGCTTAATGAAAGACAGGGATTGTAATAGAAGGGTTAATTTTATGCCTTTATGTTGCTAATGAATATAGTTCTGCATATTGAATTTCACACACCAATGTTTTATTTTTGGAGAGTATTTACTGAGTTATAGTTATCTTGCAATGTTAGATGTGTGCGTACATTTGCTTGTGTACTTGTGTGCATAAATATAGGTGTTTCTGTGGTGCATTGTGTAAGGCGTACAAGAAAATGGTTTAGATTTGGTATAGGCTTCAAATGAAGAGAGTTGTTAAAGCACTTATGAATGCAGCGCAAGGCTATCTCTTCCTGGTCCGGAGAATAAAAGCTTGGTGTCATCATCTGTTCCTCTTGCCACCTCCTGTCAAAATGATATGACCATGAAGTGCATGCCTCTTCCACCTCTAGCAAGTCCACATCTTGCATGTGAAACAAGTGTTAACAAAAGTGGACCAATCATTGAAGAGCCACCTTCACCAGAACCAGAAAATGTACATATTTCACAGAATGATATTGAAGAGGCTTTCTGGGAGAATGATCCAGAGGATATTCCTACAATAAAACTCAATATTGAAGAATTTTCACAAAGTGTACAAAATTACATGCTTGAAAACAAGATGGAACTCAAAGATGTGGACATGTCAAAGGCACTGGTAGCTTTATCAGTAGAAGCTGCTTCAATCCCTGTGCCAAAGCTTAAAAGTATCAGTCGTCTGCGAACAGAACACCAAGTGTGAGTATTAGTAGATTTTTGTTCTGATCATAAGCATGAATAGTTTCCTTTTTTTGGGAATCATAAATTTAGCTCAGGCATGGTTAAGTTGCTAAGAAGTAAAGTACCGTAGCTAGTGTATAAATTCTGGAAAACTTGTTGACTATAAAATATTTAACCAAGTAAAATACAAATTTTGTCATAAAGAAAACTAAAAATGCTCGAACTTTCTTTGAGCATGACGTAATAAGTTCGAGTCTATCATGAGTGCCAATAAAGAAAATTTGATCAATTACATTATTCATAATGAACGGTGTTTGTTATCACATTATTTATATTCGAACATTCCCTCTCAAAGCCTTGATGGTGTAAAGATCAGTGAAAGACGGAGTTGCACGAGAAAAGATTTTAAGCGGGTGCCCTCGAGTAGAGTTTTTGTGGGGCCATACAATTTATTTCTAAGAAATGAATATAGTCATAAAAGACCCTGATGCCCAAAATTTCTAACTTTGAACTCTTGGATATAAGACAGAATTCAATCCATGTCACGTGCCATAAGTATGGCATGCATTCACTCAAACAGCCAACTTGAATTTTATTTCATTTATGAAATAAAACTAACATATTATATATGGCTTCTTTCTTTTGTTAACTGCAGCTATGAACTTCCAGATGATCACACGTTACTATCAGAGGTGAGCTTCTTTTTGTGGTCAATATTGGATTATATTTTTTTATTTTTTAATGTTTTATGACTTTTTGGAGGATGAAACAGTTGGAACCGAGAGAGGCAGATGATCCTTGTCCGTATCTTCTTGCTATCTGGACACCCGGTGAGAGACTATGCATCCAACGTATATTGTCATGTATTACACTTGCTTTTTATCTTACTGATCTCTACTGTGTTATAGGTGAAACTGCCAACTCAATCGAACCACCTGACATGTTCTGTAGTTCTCAAGGAGTAGGTAGCTTGTGCGACAAGGTTGCCTGTTTTACTTGCAATAGCAGAAGAGAAGCACATACTCAAACAGTCAGAGGAACGCTGTTGGTTAGAATGAGAAACAATTTTTTAATAGTGTTGTTTCTTAAAACATAATTAAAAAATGGTTGACATTTGTTGCATAGTTGCCAACTGAAGTTATAACATTTATTTGAATAGGTACCATGTCGAACAGCTATGAGGGGGAGTTTCCCACTCAATGGAACTTATTTCCAAGTTAACGAGGTAAGATGTTGTAAAGTGATGAATAAATTAAGGCCATTGTCGAATGATTGAGCCCAAGTAACTAACAAGCAATTTTTCTTCATTTTGCAGGTATTTGCAGATCATGATTCTAGCCTTGAGCCGATTAGTGTTCCAAGGTCACTACTATGGAATCTACCTAGGCGTACTGTTTATTTTGGGACTTCTGTACCTACTATATTTAGAGGTTAGAGTGAAGTTTGAATAATCCAAATCATCTACCTCTAAACTTGCAGCTTGTTGATACTCTTCTTTTATAGTTTAGGACATTTTTCATCTTTTCGTTGTTTCAATATGACATGGCACTTCTCAACTGCTGACCGAGGAGCATGAGCTTAGTTGTGATTATGTTATCTAGCATATAAGATGCCCTTTATTGATATTTTGCTTAAGTTCAGAGTGAAGCTTTGGTTATATCCATGATCCATCTATATGCTCAATTAATTCGTAGCTGAGGAGCAAATTTTACTTGCACTAGCAGAGTTTGCTCTTTTATCATCTATTTTCCGCATATGTTTTATTCTTATTTTTAATCATTTTTTTAAAAATTTTTGTGGTTCATTTACATCTAAATTTGTTTTGTTATCATCAACAAATAGAAGCACCTTTTAAGAAGCAAATGGAGACTTGTAAAACAAATGACAAGATGGATGATATTATTATTGGATAGCATCATTGCATCTGGAAAATTCAGTATTTATTGGAAAGATTAAATAGATGAAAACATTGATACCAAATATTCCAAATTGACTAACCAATCCTAAGGAGAAGAAGCTTGGTTATCTCAAAATTGCACTTGTTCCTATTTCAGGTCTAACAACGGAGAGTATCCAGCAATGCTTCTGGAGAGGTATGGACTTGTGCTTGATAGCATATAATTTAAACTGACATAATGTGGTAAAATCATTTTAGGATAATTATTGGCTGCTTATAATTTGCACATATATTTCCAAGGCTCATTATACATTATCCTCAGCAGCATTTAGTCCATGTAGTTATTGAGAATTTCTAAGCACAAGCAAAATCAATGAAATGAGTCAGTGACCCTGAAAATTGAATGTCAGTAATAATCTCGAGTTTGTTTTTTCATTGGTTTACATGTCAGGGTTTGTTTGTGTGAGGGGCTTCGACCTCAAAACAAGGGCACCTCGGCCTTTGATGGCGAGGCTGCACCTTTCAGCAAGTAAGCTCGCAAAGACAAACAAAGAAGCGAAGAAATCAGAGCAGGGAAAGTAGAGAACACTAGCCAACATACAGTATCTCAAATGATCCGATTTTTATTTGGGATCACTGACCAAAAAGTCTGCAGTAAAATAGATAGCAGGTCACTAACTGGATCAAAATAAATAGTTTCAGACCACAAGATTCCAAAGACCCACATGGAAGAAGTGGTCAGAGTTTCATCACTCATATACATTCATTATTTTAGAAGTTGTTCCATATTGACATGGAAGAGAGCTTAGACTGGATGATCAATAATTCCTTTATTAGGGTTTGCGGATTAAGCTGAAAATGAAGACACTGTATGATCAACTTTTCCCGTCTTCAGCAAGCACCATGCTGGTGAGTCCATGTTTCACTTAGTTGTGTCATGAATAGCTGTTGTTTCATTTTGTAATTGTATTTAGCACCTACAAATCGGAAGTGTTGCTTGTAAAATTTTCAGTTCAAAGATAACAAGTTGCCTCATAAATCTTTGTAATAATTTAAGTAGAGTTCATTTCAAAGCAGATGAAAAAATGAACATATCTCGTACGTTTCGACATGGATGCTTCGTTTTCTCTGTGCATTCTTTTCGAGTTTTGCATTTTGGATATATGCATGTGCAGCAATTATTATACTTCCATTATATCAATTCTTCATTTTAATGGTAGTAATTTAGAGCGAAAATATGCAGACAATATTGAAATTTATCAGGCTTGGAAAGTATCGTATTTGTATTGGGTACCTAGACAAGGATAACTGGTAATTGGTATTTCCAATACTACAACCATATGGGCAAGCACCAAAAAGTAGAATGTGCTACCAAAATTTAGCCAGGGTGATGGAACTTGAGGGGGAGAAATCCAAGAAATACCATAAAATAGAAGCAGAGGATCATGAATAGAGTTTCAATGGGAGACGGTATCAACCTCTCCCTTATTTAAGAGTCATCTGCTTTTGTTACAAGTACTTCTTTAGTTTAATGTCAATAGTTTACAATTTACATGAGCCAAAGCAATTTGCTCTTTCTGGGTACTTGAGAAACAAGATCCATACAATTTTTTTTTTGCCCAATTAATACCTATAAACAAACAAACATTCACATAAAAGGAGCCATTTCCCTCCAAGTTATGGATTTCATCTACTACCAAGTGATCATCTTCTTCTTCTCTTTATGCCTTCCAATCTGCTCACCCACTAATTCTCTTCGATCTCATCAATATCATCCTTCTCTTGCAGCTCCCAAGAGCATGATTGTTCTGATGCTTCAACCTCTTGCCTTCCCCTTGAGTTTCTCTCTTCCACTGCCCCACAAGAGCTTCCACCACACTTGCAAGAACGACACTTGCCTGATCAACCGTGGGAAGCAAAAGCATTTTGATGATTGTGAGGATTGTTTTGATCTCAATGCACGGCCCAGGGGAGGAGAGCTCGCTTGATTTCACCGTTGATGAGGTCCTTGCATTGAAGAAGAATGGGAGGATCCGAATTGGCCTAGACATTGGTGGTGGCTCGGGTATGTTTGCTTTTCGCATGAAGGAGAAGGGTGGTACCATTGCGTCCACAACCATGAATCTCAATGACCCAATTAGCAGTTTCGTTGCAGCAATATCTAGGTGTGTAACAGAGACTGCCATTCGTTGACTACACTTTGGATATTGTTTCTTCCAGGCATGTGTTGAGCAACTGAGATGTTGAGCTTCACCCTGTTCGACGTGTATTGAGTGTTGAGGCCTGGGGGGGGGTTTCAGGGTGGACCATTTCTTCTGCTCAGAAGATGAGTTGAATGATGTTTATGTGCCTTGGATAGACACGGTGGCGTTCAATAGGATTAAGTGGGTGACAGGGAAGAAATTAGATAGAGCAGATGAGATAAAAGAGATGTACTTGTTGGCAGTGCTAGAGAAGCCAGTGAAGAACTAAAGGCAGAGAGGGGTGGGAGGATAAAAAGTTTGGCATTAGAAGGCAATTTTGCATGTTAATGCGTATACACAAATAGTTGTGCATGCTTGCTATAGTAAAAATCCTTGCCAATCCCTGAATGGTATTTATTTTTCCTGTGTTCACTTTGATCAAGTAAAAATAAACATCACTTGTCGTCAGGCAGATTTCACCTGTATAGATGTAACATTATTGGTTAAACCAAACATGTGCTTGTCTTTTTCTCAGTGGATATTGCATGACATTGTACTGATGGCAATGAAAAGTGCCAAACCTTTTCTTTTTTTTTTTATTCCAATCCCAAATTTTTCACTTTTGATTTTGCAGAAACAAGGACAAGTTCTAACTTCTGGCAAGTCTTTGCTAAATCACAAAGCAAGCACTAAGTAGTCTAATAGCATTAAAAAAGATGGTTTAGCTCCACCTCTCACTCCACAAAGCTAGAAAATTAAATAAACATAATTAATTGTTCAATTCAGTAGTTCACTACATGAAATGAAAAATAGCTAAGAGAAAGTACAAATAGATTGTCCCAAGTAAGTTCAAGGCCACGGGTAAGTTGATCAGTTGATGCTCAAAATGTAAAATGCATAATGAGGTGAAATAACTGCTGCCTTATCTATGCAACTTGCCAACAATTCATTTAATCTCATAAAGAAGAAGAGGTTCCAATGAGCGTAAAATAGTGAAAGAGGTGATGAGACCAGGTAGGATAGTAACAACACCTTCAGAATAAGCAGACCACAGGCTATCATCCTTATGATCCTCAAACGCTAAAACATCTGGCCTCTTGAAAATATTCATGGTGCATAAGTGATGCAAACCAATTCAAGATAACTAGAGAAAAAGGTTCACACAAATTCCTCTTCTTTATAATTTTACTTAAAATCACAAAGAAGATGAGTAAGAAGTAGGACAAAGCAAAGATAGCACACAACAAAGAAAATATTCTTTATTTAATAATATGGTGTATATGGCACATAGCCAATGATTCTTGTACTTATAGAAGAACACATAATAATTCTAATTGAACTAGAAAAATAACTAAGACTCCAACTTGTAATTAATTATGACTCAAATAGGAATCTAAAATAAATATTGACTCTAACTTATTATAAGACTCAAATACTAGTGTAACTAGAAACTCTTACATTAGACACTTCTAATATGCCTATGAAATAAAATATTAAGAATTGCCCATCATCAATAAGGTGGTAAATTTCAGGGATCAAACAATCTCAATCTTACAAGAATTTTTCAGAGACACTTAAGTAAGAATCTCATAGATTTTCTACAATGAAAATATGCTTCTTGAGAACATCATTTATCCAGAAGATAAGAGTTCATAAATAAAATGTTTACCTGCATTGGAGATGAGTAATGTTCTCTAGCCTTTGTCATCCCTCCTTTACAAAGTTTTATCCTCAACTTTCCCACATAAAATACGTGAGAAACATGAGACCCGCCCATTCACTTGAATTACAACAACCTGCCAAGAGGACAGAAGCATAGAGCAGGGGTTCACATCAAAAGGAAATCAAACACCAGACAACTTCGACAAAAGAACAATAGCAAATTTTCATTGAATTTCTTCATTTAATCTCCTGGTCTGGCTTACGTATTGGAAAAAATTCAAACAAAAGAATGACAAGAGTAGAGCTTTGACTTTTATTTATTAAGTATAGGATGAAAAGAGCAGATAATTGAACAAGATATTGTTTCTTTAGAAAAAAAGAAGCAGGAAGTCATGCAGACATTAGTTCCAGATCCAGTAATAGTGGAGATACAATGAAGAACAACAGAAATCGCTAATTCCATGAAAAAAAATGAGGTTCAGAACAGAAGGCTACATTGATATTAAGCAGCCTTAAGTTAAATGTTAATAAGTACCCATTCACATTGCCGGGCGTTCACTTTGCCTATAATTTATACCCATCAAACAACTAGGACTGTCATAATTCAGTTATATATCCATGTAAGAAAAGGCAGAATCTGTTAGCCTCTACATAGCTTCCAAATCCTGCAGCTGCCGATATTCTCATTGTCAGACTAAAAATGACTATTACTAATTCGGATATGCATAGCCCAAGATTTTGGTTTTCTGTTAAAAAAAAACAACATAGATTTTTTGGTAACCACGACTAGCTTTAGAAAAATGTATAACCATGGATTTTCCAAGGCCACCATGAACCTTATCTTAATAAGGAAATGCTTTTCGTCCCTTATTTTTCTTCACTTTGTAAAGAAAACTATCAGTTAGATTGACGGATATGAGATTCTGATAAATTGATCTGAAGAAAATGTTCCTGAACATACCAGGCTGTATTAAACTGGAGGTTGTTAGTTTGGTGGTTTGACCATTAGAAACGATTTCAGCTTCCAGATATCGTCCAACATCAAAAGGCTCTGGAGCGTAAGCTGGCTTGTTAGCACCTGTGTATGAGAAAGATCATACACAATATATCTACTGCCAAGTTAGATTAAGAATGAAAGAATCCTAAAAGACATTTACCACCATTACATCAAATGTAGTTTTTTGCAAAAGAAAAAGCAGGTAACGTTATTAGTTTCATAAAAACAAATAACTCCTTCAATACATACCTGAAATTGATTGGCACGTCAGAAGTGTCATCCATGTATGCACAACCTTTAAGCAAGAACCTAATATTTCACAGCCATTTAGTTTGAACAAAGGATTTGTCTCCTTAAGTCTTCGACTTATTGCCAGCTGATGCGTACAAAAAAAAAAAGATAAGTCTGGAGCATTTCAATAATTCAAGTCAAAATAGAAGAACTATGGTTGCAGAAGGGTACTGCATTCAGCTTTGACCATTATATACAATAAAGTTGTGTAAAAAGGGTAACATGAAGAAGAAAAACTAGGAATGAATAAACTGTTAAGAAGAGGTGCAGGAAAGGAATTTTTTGTTGAAATACTTATGAAATAGGAAATAAATCCTACTGAAGATAACTTACTTCTTTTTCAAGTTGAAGAGAATACATAGATTCCTCTAAATTTGGGTACTCAGTACCCGTAGCTCATGCTCTATATCCATGACTTAGCCAAGTCAAATTTACCATCAGCAATATACGTGGCCAGCTTCAGATCTAAAACTCAGAGCCCCTTTCACAAGTCATCTAAAAAATAAATTTCTGAGAAAACAAATGCCAACCATCGTCTTTGTTTTTAAGAGAACTAGTAAATAATGACATTAAGAAACATTTAAATATTTTAAGCAGGGGCACAAATATGCATCATTTCCACTCTCACTTATCTTCATAATCATCTCTGTGGATAAATTAAAGCAACCTCAACTGTTTTTTTATTTAAGATGCATTTATAAGTACACATATTACATAAAATAAAAAGTTTTTTAACCAACCTTGCTTGGTTGATGCATCATTTTTATTCTTCTAGCCTCTCTGACCTCATTCATTGGCTGTTCTAGATCCTGCAATTTGACCTCCTTCATTAGTGACCCAAATAAGAAAAAAAACATTCTGAATAAGAATTTACAAATTCAGCCCTGTATAGATGAACCTGCTTCTCGCAAATTTTGGCCTTCTGTTCTTGCTCTTCGAAAGCAAGTTCAACTCTTCGCACTGCTGCTCTAGCAGTTTCAATTTCAGCTTCTGCAAAAGTTTGTTCGACTTCAGTGGCCTTTCTAGCATCTTCGGCAGCCTAGCAGTGGCAACTATATTATAACTGAGTGAACAACAAGCATGCATTATTGATATTAGAATTTGAGTCAAATGCAAAGCTTAGTATTCATTGTTGCTCAATGAAAAAATGGCAAGGACCTAACAGACTAAACATCATGATAGATTAATCTAGAATTTTAGCAACAACAGACAATCTGAAGGTATTAGTCATGAAAACACGTAATAAATTTCTTGTTGTACAGAACTGCCCTTTCCACTAGCCACAAAAAAACCCAATCTGATCTGGTAGAGAACGTGAGACTATAAGTTATAACAACTGTTGAAGTAAATATTTATCTAAAATTTACATGATATTCAAATCTCGTTAACAATATAATCCTAGAAAAATATTAATTTGCCCATGTTGTGACCACCATGTTTGTGTTTGTCCACGTGCTAAGCATTAAAAAGTATGCTTGCACGTGAGGGGGAGCACTGAAGTAAATATTTAGTAATTCATTTTCCTAATAGCTTGAGCTTTTGGGATAAGTAGTTAGACCATCTAAAATTTACAACAATGATATGGCAGTTTGTTGTTTGTATAATGCAAGAATATATTAATCATATCATATAGAACAAATGATATTAAAATCCTAGTTGCAAGACAAATGAAATAGCATCCACTCATATCATGACGTTGAACCCCTTAATCAAAGAAATAAAAATGAAACGTAAAACTTGAGGGCCACTAAAAAGATCAGATCATTATGATAGAACACAAAAAAAGGAAAATAAAAGGAGAGGGCAGTCACACTGATGAAAACACCTACTTAAGAAGAATAGCTAACCTTTTAATTTCTGCTTTCCCTTGAAGTAGTTCTTCTTTATGAGTTAATTGAGCTGCTAAAGATTCCACCTACAAGCCATGAGTAAGCAAAAATCAAGTACGTAAAGCAAATATGGAGTAATGTAAAGTAAAAGATGAACCATGAGTAAGTGCTTTTGCATGCAAAATAGACAATTATCTGTTTAAGCAAAAATATGTCTCATAGGAACATTATTTCTGCAGTTCTCGACCACTGTAATATATTAAAACTCAGATCAATGGCCAAACATAATATCAAAGAGTAGTATGTTAAAATTATCACATGTTTCTCTCTCCCCTTCTCTCAACAGTAAGCTTTTAGGTCACTTCGCTCAAATTGTTCTAAAGCATCTGTGTAAGTCATTTGGAACAAGTTTTTTTTTTTCAAGTTAATCGTCTTTTTTGTTCTTCGAATAATCAGATACTAACATCTGAATTTCTTGAAAACTGCAGCTAATTCATTGTTAAATGGCATGAAAGGAACAAACCATTGATAGAGCCTTTTCAATCTCCTCTTTGTTTTGACCAGCTACTCGACCTCTCAGAGATTCTAACACATCTCGAAGTTTTTTCAAAAGGACATGTCGATCCAGTAAATCAGCATTTTTTAATTTAGCCTGAAATCAATTCCAAATTATGAACACCCCTCATGTTACAGATCATGATGTCTAATGATAAATGACGAAATCTTAGATGTTCTTAACATTCAGATAGTTTATCAGCAGCTGCCAGGCCTCTCTCAAACTTGCTTGCAAGATCGCAAACTGATAAGCGCTGCTGTTCTTCAATCAGCTGAGCTGTTTCCCGGGCAACAATTTCCTTCATAGATGGCACCTCTGGTACCACTTTTGCATTAACTTTGTCATTTACCCCAAATATATAATCTGGGAACCGATCAGTAGCAAAGTTCACATCAGCAGCAACGGGTTGAATTGCCTCCACTGCCATCACCTCTCCATATAATCTAGACTTATTCTCGTCATTGTATCTCACTAGATGTCAGTTTCTAAAGAGAAAGCATCACCATAATCTCTTCTTCCCTACAAAAAAGGGCCTACATCAAACAGATCAGGAATTCGTTCGAGGAGATAATCATAGAAAGAAACAATTTTATCTTGGGCAATTCACAGAGCGAGGAAATTTTATTTTATTTCCTCAATATTGACGAAATTCAAGGAAAAGTTCTTCTCAAGACAGGCCTTCAATAGCCAAAGCTATCTCTTTGAACATTACCAACGTAATTTTGACACTCAGAATATCATGAAACTGAAAACCTCCAGAAAAGCAGGGGTACACTTGCTATCAAGTATTGACGAATATCCATTGTCTCTTAGCTGTTGTGCACAATTTCTAGCAAGTGTACCCCTGCTGACCACCTCCACATATCTCCATCTGCATACAAACATGGAGCTCGTGAAGCAAAACAAGAGATGTTCATGTCATTTTTTAATGCAGGCACGGCATGGACAACAAGATGTTGGATCGTTTTTATCTTTCCTCATGCATGATATATATTATAATTGATCTAAACGGAGACAGTTTTTGATGTCATGAAAAACGGGTAATTTTCACTAAATATAACTAGTTTACTGTGAGAACTATTACCAAGATGACAATCGTGAAAACTATTGTAGTAAATAATTACCCGAAGATAAAATTTCCAGGAAAGTTGGTGGGATACGATAATCCGCTTAAAAACCAACTCCTAGACAGAATTTTATCAAGACAAGTAATATAAATAGCACAATAATTAACACCAACTATACCCGACAATAGCTATTTAAATAGACACGAAAAGAAAAGAACAAACACCAGAATTTAACGAGGTTCGGCAATTGCCTACATCGTCGGACATTATGAAAATAATATTTTACTAAAAAGAAATATTACAAAGAGAGAGAATTACCAATGGTAGAAAAGACAATTACTACCCGTAGAAAGGGAAGTAGGTAATTCAAGATTATCGTTGGGATGATTTACTAAAGAGGGGGGAGGGTCCTTTTATAGGAAAAGAGCCCCCCCCACATCCCACACCATTTAGATGTGGGATTTATCTCATTCAACATTTGACTGTTACACTTTTGCTTTTTGCCTTGGCTAAAAAGAACTACCACCTCTCTATATCATCATCATCATCATCATTAAAGCGTGCACCATTGATCCTTGATATATGCTGTGCTTGCTGTCCTCCTCCAACCTACAATGCCCACTGTGTTAATCTTCTCTTTTCCTTTTTCCTCACAAGGTTGGTCATGGAGTTCTTAGACAAGTAACCATTTGCAGGAAAATTGGCACACTATGATGTTGGTCAATCAAACTATCATTGTCAGCCTTTATCATTTTTCTCATCCAATATTCAATGTTACAATCTATAAGTTCGATTTCGTTAGAATATTATACCACATCTATGGTAATAAACCCCGGTACAGGCAAAAAAACAAAAAAAGAAAAAATCTCACGTCTGAATTGAAATAGTAGCTATTAATCCCTCTTTTTTTTACAATTTTCACCTTATTAAACCTTGATAAACACCTTTTTTTCTCTTAAAATATTCTGTTTCTTATTGGTGCCTATTACTCTGCTATGTATAGATCATAAACTACGCAAGGTGATTTGGATTGGAAGTTAACTAGCTTTCTTCTTCGGTAAACTTTTATTGTTGTGCAGGTGTAGGGTAAGTTCGCATGTGAGAAAACTTGCACTAATGATTGATGAGCTGTATACATAGTTGTGTTGTGATTATGAGTAGGTTTGTTAGGTGAATTTTAGTTTTGTTAATTCATCTACCACCCCTGGTTTATAATTAATCAACATCATCATCAGCAAGCTGATGGTGAGGCAATTCGTAAATGCTTCATGATGTTGTGTAAGCAGCATGCGTGAACTATGAGCATGAAGCTTCGTATGATGGGACTTTTTTATTGCTTCCATGACTGATTAAATTCTGGTAATATAAACTTCATCAAAAGTAACTAATATACGTATAGTTTCATTTTCAGAAGCCTTCAATATAAGAAAACTTCATTATAAACCATACACAATACTACACAAGTGATCAGCTAGGAGGTTGAAGGGCCTGGAAATTCAACAGATTTTTCTGGGTTTTGATGATAGAGTTACAGAAAAAGTGGATTGTTGATAGGTATGGTCGGGTCGTATTAGCCCAACTTGTTTACAAGTCACGAATATCAATATCAACATTAAGAACATACTTTTGTAGATGTGGATTAGACGTCCAACGTGTTGCATATTTTCTATGTCAAATCACTATCCAATTTTTATGTCCAAGTCCTTGAAAACCTTTCTGATCATAATTAATTATGTATCCACATCACATATGGTAAATTTGCTTCTTAAGCTATCATGTAGTCACATAGAAAATTCACCCAGGGCCTGCTGACAAGAAGAATATGTTACAAAACTGATGCTGACAAATTTGGATGGGAAGTTTATTTAGGTTATAAATTGCCATTATATAGTATGCACATCATTTAGCATCATTATAATTTCTGAGGAATTAGCCTGTAACATTTTATTTTTGTAGCAAAAAAATAATGAGCTATACTTTGATACGTGACAAATGATTATGCCTCTGATCTAAATCTAAACAATTGGTGGCTACAATGTAATCAACAGATCCCATTTTTCATGTGATTGTCTATATCATTCTAACATATGTATCATGACAAAGGCAAGTTTCTCAAGGTCATTCAAGATAATAAAATACTGCTGGAAACATGTGATCAGCAAAGATGAATTGGCAAAAATATGAACAGAGAGATTGAGAAAAAGAGAATACCCATTTCATCTGAGACACATTAACATAGATGAAACAACTTTTAAAGATAGAGCTGTATGTAGATTATAACAACGGACAAGTTTCTTCGGCCACATCAATTACCAAGTCATCCTTCGGCAACTCCAATGAGAATCTTTGGAAGTTTTGTACTTGTGGAATAAACTTATGCCACAGATTCTATCCTTCCCTGTCTTCCAAGAACTGGATACAGAAAATGCTTTTCCGAATCTCCAACAAAGGTTTGGTAATTTTTTGTCCATAGCAAGCTAGCTGTAGTAATTCTTCTCGTATATTTTGATAGGTTTAGAGTCCTCTGTTTCTCATAGTTTGGAGGCTCAGAAATGACCAATTCTAGAGTTCTCCCTTAGCTCTTAAGTGCATGCAAAGCAGGCATTCGTAATTTTGATTGCGTTTACTCAACTTCTATGCATGTATGGCTCTTTTCTGTGATTTGGGTTATCTCTGAATTGTTTGAATGGTTCATATTGCTTGATCAAAGTGAGTGGTAGATCATTCTGCATCATCACAAACAGTCTTTATGATCACACTGGCATAATCTAATTATACTTGAAAATAGAAAATTCTAAATAGTCAATTTATCTATTTGTTCACGTATTTTAATTAGATCAATTAGATTCAACAATTTGCTACTCCTTTTGTTAGATTACATGTTCAAAGCATAGGATCTTGGAGCTGTATTGTCCAGTAGTATCCTGTCATGGGAGAGGTAGATACAAAACCTTTTGAATCAGTTCAAACTGCCATATCATTATTTGGTCCTCCAAAAAGTTTCAAGAAGGGGTTCAGAACAAATAGCGTACCGGTAAACACCTATCAATATTTTTTTCTTGGCTTATTTCTTGTGTAACATAGATCGTTATAATTGTTAGAACCCTCAAATTTTATTTGTAATGTATTCTTACAGAAACATGCTAGAGAAGTTAAAGTTATGGAGTTCGAGCAGAAGAAGTTAACAAAGCACAAGGAAGAAATGAAGCTCATGCACGAGGAGCTAATAAACCAGAAAATGTTGGCGGAGATTACAGAAGCTCTTCACTTGGAGACGCTTCTCCAGCTAGAAGTTTACAATGCAATGCTAAAGGATCTTTCCACCCAGTTCTCACAATCTGAAATTGAGAAAGAGAAGTGCATGGCAGAAATCACAGCAGCAGATACCCAAGCGGCATTGCTCAAGTCTGAGAACAAACAATTGCAGGATGATTTGTTACAACATAGAACCACAAACGAAGGACTTCAAATAAGCATAAACAGATTGCGGTTTATCAGAGAGGAAATGAAGCTAGAGCTAAAAGCAAGTGAGGAGGCAAAGATAAATGCTCTAACACAAGTTGAGGAGTTGGAAGAAGCACTTGGCTTGGAGAAGATGAAGGTAGAGGAGCTTTTTGGGCATGTGAATGAGCTCAACGGAGCTATTCTTGCATCAAATTTGGCAGCAATAGAAGCAGAGAAAGACAAAGCATACTGCTTCTTGGCCAAAGATGAGAAGTTACAAATTGCCCAGGATGAGATAGAAGAGCTGAAAGCACAGCTAGATTTGCTAGGAGAACTTAAAAACCAGCAACATGCCAATTCTGATTTAAGGGAGTCTCTCCAATTGGAACTAGAACAGTCCAACGAGCAAACTTCAATCGCAATGCAAAAATCAGAACAACTCAACCAAGAGATGAAGCTTATACGAGAACAAATTGAAGTGAACGAAGATTATATCCACTCAATGGAAACAGAATTGGCAAAGACACAAGAAAATGTGAAGCAACTAAGAAAAGAGAACAACAACTTGAACGATCAGATCGATTCAACCTCAGACGAGCTCAATACCTTGAAAAACGAGGTGCGTCTGGTGAAACAAAGATAATCTCAAGCTCAAGTAGAAATAGCAGAGCTAAAAGCTAAGCTGCACCAATCCAGATCGAAAATTGCTTCATTAGAGGCCAACGAAGCAAGAGGCCAATACATCAAGTCAGGATTGTATCTTGCCGTGCAGGAGCTGGCCAAAGAAGCAGAGCAAGCCAAGAAGAAGCTAAAAGAGAAGGTTGAGGGGCCAACCATCACAATCTCCATTGATGAGTATGATTGGTTGGTCAAACAAGCCAACAACCCAAACCCAGTTGAGCTTGATCCAAGTCATGTAGTCGAATGGAAAGATGGGGAAGATAGAGGCAAGATGAATGATGAATTAGAAGCTGCAAAGGAAGAGATTGAAAGGCTTAGAAATGATGTGGAGGGGATCAGAAAGAGAGCAGAGAAAGCAGAGGAGGTTAAAAGAGTTCTAGAGGAGCAGATGAGAAAGTACAGAATACACAAGGAGAAGAGAAGAGCTGCCATTGAAGTTCTCAAGGAGGAGTCAATCAGATGGGTGAATAAGCCACCTTCTGCTCCTGAGACTGTAACAGGACCTCATAAACCTCTGGGAAAAGTTCTGAAAATGAAATTCTGATCTGCATCAAGATATGAAGATCAAGCGACTTAGCCTGAGCCTCTTGATCAAATTCTCCTTTTTACTTCTATTATGAACTTGGGTTTACTTGGCTTAGAGAAATTTTCATGTAGATGAATTGGTAAGAGTAAAAAGGATTTTCATGAGCTGCTTCTTGACGCATCAATATATCAAAACAAGAAACTATAGACATTGGGATTCTCTCATGGGCAAGGAGCAGTTCCATCACTGGGGTTCTTGCTGCTTGCAACTATAATTTACTAAATTTAAGCATGCACTAGATGAGTTTGTGAATGGTTTGATTCACGTTCTTCTTCCCAATTTACCAATTTGTATTGCTCTCTTGAGGATTGGTGGTGCATGGGCTGGACAGGTACAACTCCTTATCGATTGATTTTGCTTCATCGCAATACTTCATTAAATTACTTGGTTTATATCTTTAATGCAAAGATCTTAATTGCTTTAGAGTTGATTCACTAGTTTATATAAGCATGAATCACATGTGTGCCATAACAGATATATTCGCGTTTTTTCTACAGATGCTGAATATTAAAAATTACAACATTGTTTAAATGTAAAAGTAGCTGTCAACATGGCATCGAAGTTATAAATCTGAAGTGATATATATTAAGTATCACAGCATGGTATTCATCATAATAGATATATATTGAATTTTTTTTTCCAGCAATTGGCAGCTGCCCCACCAACAACCCTACTCATTTTTACTGGCGATTCCCCTGTCAAATTCCCTGTACATGCTTGGTTCACATTTTGCCATATTATGAAGTCTACGTCCCCATATTATAACAACAGCAAGCCATCATCATCTATACATTATTTCCAGAGCAATATCAAACTAGCTAATTGGTGCTCCAAACTAGCCGGCTCCAGGAATAGTTTGATAAAGAGAAAAAAAAGACTTCTACCGGTGATATTATATATATATATATTTATACATGCTATCTATATCTGGGATTGGGAGTAAGTAGACTATTGCAGCAGGCTGGAGGAGTTGAAATATGACTGTTGTTAAATCATGCATGGTTTGTTTGAGAAGATGATCCAACAAAATGAAGTTTGAAGACAAACCAAGTTAGAAACTTAGCAAGATTTTCTATTTTCCGCTAACTTAGCCATGAATCCATGACCGAGGTAATCAAAATTGTCTCCATCTCCATTAAAGAAAAGTCCAATCCCAAAGACTTTTGGGTGAAGTTGACAGTGACGATAAGTACATTTTTAGCTGCCCAATTATTGTTTCACTTTCAGAAACTAAATACTACATCATGTACATGTTAACCCATCACCCTAATTTCACCATTCAATATAACATCCATTTTATTTATATGAAAAACATAGGCTCCCATACAAAAACCAAGCATGCCAACTAAACTCCACGTTGTCAAATCATATATGATTTGTGAACAAGACAGTGACAAGTAAACATAGATTAGAGAAAGCCTTACACTACTCCAACACCAAAACCTGAACATTGCATTCAATTCTCCAAAACAGTCTTTTAAAACCTCAACCGTCCACCCTTCATTCACCTCCCTCACCCATGTCCTCCTCCCTCCCCGAGGCCGCTGGCAGCGTCGGCCTCGGCTACGGCGTCGCCATTGCCATTGGCATCCTCGTCCTCGTCTCCACCATCATGCTCGCCAGCGGCGTCGGAGCTCGACCATGTCATCGTCGGGAGCTGTGGCTTCCCAGCCGGAGCTGGAGGTGGTGCTGGTGGTGGTAGGGCTGGATGCGCCCACGATCGAGTCGTACCCCAAGTTCATCTTCCCTGGGAGCGGCCTGGCCGTTGGCGGGCAACAAGGCGGCAGAATCTGCTCAATATGCCTCGGCGAGTAAGCCGCCGGCGAGGTGCTGTGGCGAATGCCGGACTGCAAGCACTGTTTCCAGGCCGGCTGCGTGGATGAGTGACTCTGGACGAGTGCAATTTGTTGCGAAAATCGGATAATTTTTATTAAAGATAATTAATTTATTTTGAAAAATATTATCTACATGATTAGTATAAAAATAATTGTATTAAAAAATTATTCCAAATATAAAATTTTCAGGAAAGTGCAGTGGAACATACTTGTCAAGCTTAAAAACTAACTATAAAATTTTATCTAATTATATAACACAATAATTAATAATAATTATATCTGATAATAACTATTAAATAAATAAAAAAAAGAACAAGACACCAGAATTTAAGGAGGTTTTGCCAATTATGTATACGCTCTATACTATTACTAATAAATAAAATATTATAAAAAAAGAGAAAGAAACAGTTTGCCAATAGAAGAAGGATAACAATTTTGGGATACTTCAACTCGAGGGGAGGAGTCATTTTATAAGGAGAGAACTCCTCCCAATTCCACAAAATTTAAAATGTGTGATTATGATTTTAATATTCAACAACTCTCCACATTGACAAAATCTCATATAATTCTCTCACAAATTTAAATTTTAGTGAAAATTCCATCGTTTAATTTGTAACAATATCGAAATTTGGATCTGTGAGAGAATTGTATAAGATTTTGACAAGGTAGAGAATTATTGCATGCCAAAATCCTAATCCCACATCTAAAGTTTTGTGAGATTGGGAGTTCTCTTCCTATAAAAAGACTCCTCCCCCTTAGTTGAAGTATCATAAAATTGTCGTCCTTCTTTTATTGGTAAATTATTATTATTATTTTTTGTAATATTTTATTTATTAGTGAAATATTATTTTGATAATATTCGAAGATGTAGGAATAATTAGCCAAACCTCGTTAAATTTTAGTGTCTTATTCTTTAATAACAATGTCTAAACCCCGTTGAAAAGAGCATCTAGAACCTCATTTTGTCACATGCTGAAATGATTGGTACAATAAAAAATCTCCATAGTAAATTTTGGATTTGTAAGAACAGTTCTTCCCAAAATTAAATATGAAGAATTTGAAACTGTAACTTCGATGTCGATTCTTTTATATTGTCTGTTATCTTGGATTTATAACAGCATTCTTCCCAGAATTAAATATGAAGAAACTATTAACTTCGATATGTATGAAGAAACTGTAACTTCGATGTGGATTCTTTTGTGTTATCTATTATTTTTGTTATAAAGTCTATTTAATAACTGTCAATACAGAATGCCAACTAGCCCAATCCAATTTTTTTTTTCTAATGTAGAAGATCAGTGTAAGCCACAACCACAGAACATACTAAAATAAATCAAGAACTCGGAATACCAACTGGCCAAAGGAAATTTTTTTCACAAAGTATTTTAAAATAAACTAATAACTCGGAATACCAACTGGCCGAAGAAAATTTTTTTCTGATATGGAAGATCATCGTAAACCACAACCAAGATAAAATTTCCATGAAAGTGTGGTGGGATACACTAGTCCACTTAAAAACCAAATTTTAGACAAAATTTTATCAAAACAAGTAATTTATATAACATAATAATTAACAACTAACAATAACTATTAAATAAATATAAAAAAAATAAGATACCAAAATTTAATAAAATTCAGCCAATTATGTCTACGTCTTCGAACACTACTAAAATAATATTTTACTAATAAATAAAATATTATAAAAAAAAGAAAGAAAGAATTTACCAATAGAAAAAGGATGACAACTTTTGAATACTTCAATTGAGGGAGTCGTTTTATAGGGAGAAAACTTATCCCAATCCCACAAAACTTTAAATATGGGATTAAGATTTTGGCATACAACACAATTTGCCCAATTTGCCATCAATCACCGGGGCCAAGCCCGATCACGACACCGCTCTCCCAACTCATCCCATTGGCCGTCCATGCAAGGGGAAAGAACGTTCGAGTTTGGACCATCTTCTTCTTTATATTTTGTTTGTTAATTCTCATGTTGGGTCTTGCGCCTATTGAGCAATCAATGTGTAAAACGAACCTTTCAATGTAGATTGCACCAACTCAATAGTCAATCTTTCTGTGTCTCGGCTAGTAGTAACTATGGTACCATGTTCATGAATAGCTTTTGTTATGTCTGTTACAAACAACTTGGCTTTGGATGACTGGGGTTGGAAGCAACCAAAAACAGTAGCAACATCAATGTCGCCTTAAAATGATTGACTCGTGGGATATTTCTGAAGGAAATTGTGGAAAGCTTCAATACGCAATAGTCATGCCACTTACAAAGTAAAGTATGCATTGTACATGGATCTTCCTTGTATGAAGCGTGCTGTGCCCAGCTTTATGGGCCTTCCATCTCACAAAATCTCGCAATGAGCTAAGGATGCATGCCGATGACTTGCAAGTTATACTCAGCCGAATAACGCCCCAGTTCCCTGCTTAAAACTGAATGGTTTGGATCAAAATCCAGGGTTTCATAAAACAGTGCTGCTTTTCATCACTTGTTTAACCCAACCTTTTTACACCTATTAGAGAGTTATTAGCTAGCGTAAATGAAATACACCTGATCATGTTAACTGACAACCTTGAACAGAATACTGGATAGGTGGTTAACAGCCTTTGCGTTAAAGAGTTCGAAAGTATCCAAATGGTTGAACCCGCTTAGGTTTTTCACAAAAATGGATACCCTGACTCAAAATATTAGTACTTTAGAAGCGGTCAGGTTTCGCCAACCGTAACCAAATATCCATCCTGCGTACAAAATTAGAAGCCCATTCGTCTGTCTTCCTGAAATCTTCACGCAGACATGCAAAAACCTAAAGGCAAGCACATATTGCATGAGCTGTTCACTAACCAAGTAAATCTCACTAAACATTCAAAATGCTGGGGCACACCTTAAATCATCCTTTTAGTTCTGGGATCCAGAATCACCCTTCCAAAAAATCAGACAGCTGAAGAAGCCTGAAAAATGATTAACACGAGCAATCAAACACCCCATAGCATCACCTGAAGCTTACCTTCGCCACAAGAAATGCTAACTACAATCTGATATTAAAAAAAAACAGCAGTAAATTCTTGAAATATAAAAATTTGAAATTCAAAGTCTAATTATCACATAGATACTCATATAATGAAACAGCTACCATATATTATCATAAAATGACCCAGATAAATCAAACTTCATACAACGGAACCACTATGACTCTCCACCCTACTTACAGTTTTATCATAGCTATGTGAAAGGATTGTCCTCAAAATAGTGTATCTTGCCATTAGAGTTTAGGCTATGCCATCCAAAGGCTCTGCCAAATGGAAAGATCTTATCATAAATTTGTCTTGAAATAATGTAAGCCAAATGAAGAAAATGCAAGATTTCTAGCCCTTGGCAGAAGCCAAGTCCAACGATCATGTTCAGTCAGCTGGATCAACCAGTAAGATTGAATGATCAATTTGTGTCAAGCTGGCTTTCAGCAGTATTACAAATAAACCAACGACGTATGAATTCATCTTCACACAATGCCACCCTGCGACAACACCTCTTCACTTTCTGACAGAAAAAAAAACAAAAGAGATGAGTTCCTGCAAATTAATCTTCATAGACACGTTCATAACACGCACAGAAAAAAAAAAAAAAAGGAACTGTAAAACCAAACCAGAGGAGCATAATTGCCTTTGTCACCATCCAAAAGCAACTTCCAGACCGTCTATAAAAGAGTCCCACTCTAACTGCTCTTTTTACTGCATAGATAAAACACATTGAATTAATCAGCAAACAAATAAAGATTGCATAAATATATGAGGAATATCATAAATATGACAAACCAAGAATAACTTTACAACTTTATCTAAGTGGGTTCAAGAACATCTCAATCATGCATAGAAGAGAACACCTAAAACAAACCCAGGTGTTGCATATAATCAATCAAATAAACCAAGCGCCCTAAAAGTGAGAGCCTTAAATGAAAGTTAGTTTCTACATGCAACAAACCAAAGGTTAAACTGTAAAGATATTGGGGTAAAGATTGTGCACCACGTCCTAATCTAGGTCTCCAAGACAATTACATTTGAAGTAAGATAGCTGACAAACCAAACAAATGAAATTGCTCCCAGCCTAAGAGTCTTGAATGGAGGCCAAGGCAGGAACAATCAGAATTGGTAACAGAGGCTCTTGAAAATGAGATTTTATACTTGATATTGACAAGCTTCATCAAGAGAATTCTTTTATAACAACTTTAAACAATGCAAGCCTAAAAAGCTTCCCCAAGTAAAGGACCAATAAAGAATAAAACACTTCCATATTCATCCGTAAGTATACTTTGTGAACTGTCAGACCAACTTGTTCGTACTCTCTTTCACTGTTTTTCATAATAATAGAACTTGCAAAGCCGCAAACTCAAGCCTCAACTGAAAATGGTAATATGCGCTGTCTGCAATCTCAAACATAGGCTATAATAAAACAAGAAACCTTCGTATCTCAATGGACATCTCATCTTCATAAGCACTTCAACAACATTCCCCTCTGAGCTAAGAAGCCAAATAAGCTAAGGACCAAAACTAAAAAATGCATGTGCGGAATCTATAACTAGACTACTAGTCAATATTCCAATGGCAAGTCGACATCAACGAGATCACAAACACCATCCATATGAGAAATCAACTAAACCATTTGCAACAAACCTAATATCATTGTGTCATCATCCCAATTGCCAGTGGTCCTAACCTACTGATCAAATTTCTAGTCCCTGAAAATGATTGCATGTCCTTTTGACCCTATTGGTCAGAAGCATTGCACTTAACCCCATACACACGTTAGCACAGTAAGGATGATGATAATGACTACCATCATCTCGGATCCTCAAAACTATGAAGAGATAAAGCAAAAATTTTCTAGCACTTAAGAATAACTTCAGTATGAGTTGGCCTAAAGAAAAATGTTACCACGTTAATAGGTCAGATTAGACATTTTTTCCATGTCAGTTCTAATTTTGGTTTGGACCCCATAGCAGATGTCTCTCCAACAATTTCTCACCGGAAGCAAAATTGATGATGCAGAGGTCAACAATTAATAGCAAGTTATCAAGCACTACAGGCTTCAACCAGAGAAGCACAAATAATTATTAAGTGGTGCAACACTGGTGTTTCCTAAGAAGAACAATAATTACATTGTTATTATCCGTAAATACAACACTACAGTAGAGGCAACCCTACAAACCCTAATTGGATAAAGGAAGTGATATTGAGGAAGAGCAAGTTTCATAATAAAAAATTGCTTTGAAACTTAAAAATGGCCAACGTACGCGGCAATTAATAATAGAAGATGCAGAACTTAAAAGTAAAACAAAGCTAGATACCCGTTTAGCAGTTGTGATACTTGCCTATCAAAAATCTGGCACAATGATCTTCCTCCATGTCGCACGTGCTACAATCTTCGTAGATTTCAGGATCACCACAAGACATGCAGAAGTGAACTGCTTGTTCTTTTACAAGTCCACATAGCTATGACCATTTACTTCAAGAGCAAAAATTGTAGCATAATGTTTATTGAATAGATTGACAAGAAAGTTGATCCTAAGATTTAGGGCCATTAGGAGAATCATCTCATTGAATCAAGGAGCTCTCTTAATCTCTGGTAGCATCAATCTTGGAATGCATCTTATCTCAAAAGCACAAATTCTAACCTCAATCTACTTTTTGTCTTGTTTTTGAAGAATCGATTGCCTCCACTGCTTCACTGACAACCTTTTTTTGGATGAAGAATGCATCCATCAGATAGCATAGCTGTTTGCACTCAACTTCCTTGCAACAATTTGGATGATCCAAATGGTAACAAAAGTTTGTCTCCACCAATATACAGCCTCACAATTTCTAAAATTATCAAAAGTACCACACCTCCTCAAAATCCGATTTCCCCACACAACCACATGTGGATAAATGCTGAAAAAATGCTTCTTGCTGCCTAATAGAGGGCTCATTTGATCCTTAGAAAGAGGTAGTCCATCTACTCTACACTATCAACTCACATCAGCATGCAAGAAGTATCAAAACATCAAATACAATCTTCTAATGCCATTTGGCTTCATCTTCACAGATCCAATGATTACCAACATTAAACACTTCCAAATTTTGCCAGAAGCTACACACTCAGGTGCATTCCAAACAAATGATAGTTGAGGACAGTAACCAATTGAACCAACCATAATTTTCCACCTTGCATAATCATATCATCTTCTTAAGTATCTGCACCAAAAAGATCATAACAGACTACCAACAAATCTTACCCTTCTTCTATCCTTATAGGGGATTAGGGATATAAATTTATACTCTTCTTCTAATCATAGCTGTCAGAAAAAATGATGTGGATGTCCATTTTTTAACAATCGTGTTGGCCAATGACAAAACTATACTGCTGTCACAATCCATATGAAAGGTGACACATACAAACCTATATAAATTATATTTTCCTAGGATATAATGACTCCTTTGAATGCCTTCTTGGTAAAGCTTGGTAAAAATATAGGACGGACACCTATTTAACAGAATATTATTCATCCAGTTGCAAAGTATATAGAAGAAACCCTAGGATTTAAAACACCTTTAATATTAACCACATACAAATTCATGAGAAGCCAGGCACTGATAACTTCAAACTGAAGAGAGAACTAGATGACGATAACCAAATGCCTCAAACATTATTTTTCTCGTTGTATCATCGTATCATCACCTTGTGAAGTAAGGATAACCAAACAAACTATAACCAAAATGCCGACTAATCTTTCCCTCCTAAAACCCATAGAGGCGTATATGTCTATTTTCTTCTTCTTACTCTACCGTCTGTTACAAGGAAATGGTATGATGGAAAAATTATGCTGCTGTCACGACGCAAATGAAAGGAGTACACATACAAATCTATGGAAATTACACAATCCAAAAAAATATATTACTCCTTCAATGGCTTCTCTTTTTGCATAAAGCCTGATAAAAACTTGGTTTGAATACCTACTTTCCAGAATCTAATTCATTCAAATAAAAATTTTATAGAACCATTCTCACTTAAAGATTAGGTAAGGGCAGTAATCTAGCCAGAGGCATGTCATATAGAAGCCATTCCTTTACTAGGTCCCTTCCTTACGTCAACTCGTAAAAAGCACCCATTCTTTAATAATTATTACTCTCCCCAAGGCATAAAACCCCCTCCCCCCCTCTTCTCCTCTCCACACGCACACACCTCCTCCTCCTCCACATAGCATGCACACCAGAACATATTATAAGCTGGAAAAAAAAAACAGTAAAAGAGGTCTGACAAAACCCTCACAATCAAGAAAAATTAGTTTCCAAGAAATACAAGCTTGTAGTTAACACCATTTTTTACCATCAAAGGATGTCAACAACAACTGCATATTTCTTCCCATATGATACTACACTCCAGAAACCACGACAATTAATTGAAAATATCATAAATTATATCATCAACTAGATGGTGAATAGCACATTATAAGCTGCCATTGACGATTGAAAATTAACTAAAAAAATACTCCAAGAAGTTCAGTTTACATATCTCAAATTCTATAAAAGATAATAATGTTGCACACACCCGTCTTAAACCTAGACTTTCAATGGCATTAGGTTGAAGCAGTAGAAAAGATGAAAAATCATCTCTTCTCTTCTGGAAAGAGAAATCTTGAGATTCAGCGTCGTCCTACACGTGGCTTTTCATATCCTCCCCATGAACCTGGAGCTGAGGCCACACTCTACAACCAAAACAGAAGCAGATCAAATGATAAAAACATAAATAAAATGTAGTGCTAAAGCACAAATTCGTTTGTTATTTCAGCATCCATATGTGGAACACTAAACAGCCAAAAGTAAACTGACCTGATGCGTATTATGTCCGTCCCCATAAGAATTGGGATATCCTCCTTCTGCAGCAACAGGCTTGAATCCAAAGCCTCCACCTGTAGGAAACAGAAAGGGGAGGTATAAATACCAAGTATAAATACGAAATATGACATCGGTTATCTATATTGAAGCACATGAAAAAACCTAATGCTGCAATCACACAAAAAGGTATGCTGCAATAATGACTCACCAAATCATCAGTTAAGACCTACATTTAAGAATAAAGCAAACACAATAATCATAATACCACTCATGAGAAAAGACTACAATGAGACTCACCAGGAACCCATGTTCGACCATCACTATTTGCAAGATCTGCTCTCAGCTTTTCAACTTCCCGTGCCATAGAAATCAAGTTCTTCTCCATAGCTTGCCTCTGCTCTACCAACTCGGCATTGGCTTTCTTCTCATACTCAAATGCGCCTCTACAGTAATGCAATCAACATGTTAAAACATTCTGCAAGATGAATTGTCTGAAGGGAGAACAAAACCATTAAAATAATAGCTCAGGGGAACAAAAAAAAAAGAGCCTTACCTAGCACGAACAATTTCCTGACGAAGCCCATCAATCTCCGACTTCAAGAGTGGAATTTGCTGATTATCAGAGCGCTTCCTGTTTACCTCTTGGGTAAGAGATTGAACCTGACTGGTTAGATCCTGCCGCAAAGAAGACAACTTTTGCACCTCAGCACGTAACTTCGCAAACTCATTCTTCAAAGGCTCAGTTGCCCTAAGGTCAGCTTCCAATTTCAGTCCCTTCTCTATCAACTCCCTAGTATGTGCATCTTTATCGGCCTGAATATCAGCAATCACAATGCTCATCCGATGCATCTCATCCTTAGCCATCGCCAACTCTCTCTGCAACCCCATATGATCTTCCACCAACCCCTGGTTCTCAGACAAAAGCCTCCTAATTTCTCTGTGCTGCATCTCCATTTCTTCTTCCAGCAATGCAGGATGAGGCGGTGGCGGCCGTGCCACAGGCCCGCGCATGTACGGATGTGGAGGGCCATCTAGTAGCTTAGCATAGCCATGGCGTCGACCATCTTCTGTAACATGACGAGGTACTCGGTTCCTTCCCGCCATTAATAAAAAAAACCAACAAACAGCTATACAAAAAAATTCAAAAATAAAACGTTATCAAATAATCTATTGACACACAAAAAAAGTAGCATGGTCAAAAAATCGTGCACCAATCAATTAATATCAAATTTCCACAGAAAAAATAAAACAACCACACTGTTCAATTCATAACGTCACATAATTACACTCCACCCAAGCCCTAGCTAATCAACTTAAAGAAAACTACATCTTCCAGAACATGACAAGGTACAACACCTTCTTCCTATCCATAATCAAAATAACCCAACAAAGTGCTAAACAAAAAATAATTACAATAATCAACTGAGACACAAGATACTAGTGTGATAAAAAAAATTGAGCACAATTCAATGAATATCAAACTTCAAAAAAAAAAAAAATCAACAACCATGTCCCCCTCCCCCCCAAATAATAACATCACATAAATTTAGGGGCGAGCATGGTTTGGTTAACCAACCTCACCAAACTCATTTCGATAGTTAGGTTTGGTGCTAGTTTAGTTTGGGTGTAGTTCGGTTGAAACCGAAAACCAACCAAACTTTCGGTCGAAACCAATCAAACTAAATAAACAAATAAATAGAAAGAAATATATTTGCATTAGTTCCTTCTTCACTGTACACGTGCCTTTATGTATTTTCATTCATCATGATAAATAACAAAGATTTATAAAACTGTTATTTTGGTTCAATTTATTGAAAATAATATACTTACATGTGTGCAAGAGATGGAAGCTTAATATATTATATATTGGGTGCCTATTATACAATGCCCCAAATTAAAACATTATTCACATAAATTTTCATGATAAGTTTATTATTAGCCTCTAAATGTGCACTATCAATTTATTATTTGTTAAATAAAACTTAAGAATAATTATAGTAAATACTTAAGAATGAATACTTAATGATATAAAACACCATTTATCATATTGGTTAGTTTGGTTAAAACGAAAGTCTAGGTCGGCTTGGTTAGCAATTGTAGTTTGCGTTTTATTTGGTTAACAAAACTAGCTCAATTCGGCTAATTGGGTAAGTAGTTCGGTTTGGTTTTAACCAAACGGACCAAATGATCAGCCCTACATAGATTCAACTCTACACAAACACAAGCGAATCAAAAAGTAGACCTACAGCTTCGATTTTACCGATGTCAAGCGCTTCACCAATCAATAACACATCAGAACAGCAACAACCTACATCGATTCTACAAAAAAACCCTAAAAAAAAACCAAATTGAGCGCAAACAAATCCTGGAAAAAAATCACACAGACAATCAAAAGAGCAACAAATTAACAAGAGATGAATCGATAAAGAAGGAGGAGGAGGAAGCTACCGAGCCTTGTGGAATCGAAGAGGCGAAGAAGACGATGGGCGAGGAGGTGAAGAAGGGAGTGTGGGCGAGGATTTGTTGGCGCTCGCGCTGCTATCTAACGGGCAATCAGAACCGTTTAACTGTTTAACCGTTTAACCGATAACCGATAAAGTATGTTTTGGTCACTTACGACCGCACTAGTTGGCTTAGATCCCCTTTACGAGCTTTTCTGTACCCTCTAGAACGGGTGAGTTTATTTAGAATTACAAACACTTGAGTTTAAGTCGGCTTGATTTGTATTTATTAATATCTAATTCATACTAAATTTTAATTTATAATTGAAATATTTTAATTTTGATATAATCATTCATAAAATATAACTTAATCATGTGTACTTTTATTTAAATTTATTATTATATAATGATATTTTATAAATTAATTAAATTTGTATAAAAAAATTAAGATAAATATCTTCAAAAATCCTATTCCTTATATAAAGTATCAAATTTTGGTCAAGAAGAGTTTAATAGGTACAAGCCTAAGCACATTTTATTCAACATCAAGGTAAGTTTCAAATTGAGGTATTTTGAACTGAGTATTGAGTCAAATCGAGTTTAATCGAATTTTGAGCAATTATAGTTAAAAATGCACTATTCTATATTTGTTTATACAGTTTTACCATTAGGTGGTATTTTTTTACTCAATGTTTTAAATATTCTAGAAGGTAGGTTTGGATAAGATCTAGTTTTTTGAATGAAAGCCAAACCAAATAACTTTTTAAATAATTTTTATATTAAATATTAAAAAAAATTGAAAAAAAATAATGGTAGCTATCACCGTTACCGGCAGCCAAATCCACCCACACGACCTTGTCACAACTGCAGTGGCAAGGGCCGGAGCAAATCTGGCAAAGGTTGTCGTACGGTTGGATCTAGTTAGAGCCAACTGCTCGTGGATGGATTGGTCACCGTCAGCGGTAGTTGCCTGCACATTTTTTTTTTACAATTTTTTTTCACAAATTTATTTATTAAAATATTATTTAAGATAATTGTTTGTTCAAGTTTTTAATTTCAAACCAATTAAATCTTATTCAAATTGACATCAATTTTATATATGTGGCGAGTGTACTAGTCATAATCAAGTAATATAATGATAAATATGGTATTGATCACACAAGGAAGAATTATTACTCAATTAAAATTCTCATACGTAATTATATAGAGTAAGAAAACAAGTTTTTATGATTTTTATCTAGGTAAATTTAACCTAAAATACACTCAAAATAAAATAAAAAGAAAAAAGAGTTTAATCTAAGAATTGAGTTTCTCAAAATGTAAACAATATGTTCAAAACTTAATTTCACTTGAACTAAATACCAACAAAATAATTTATAGATGAAATGCAATTATTTTTCTCATGGGATATTGGAATTCTTTATATTAATTGTTCAGGTTTCCTAATTAAATATCTGGAAAATAAATTAATTTAAACTATCCATGTATCATATCTAAATCTCCATTAATTTCTTTCCAAGAAGAATAAAACTTCGTGAATTTGTTACAATAACTCTCGTATTCAAACTAAAGTTTAATATATCACATAAATATTTAACGACTTTTATTCAGACTAATTATCTTTAATTTAAGATCATGTTCTATAGATCACCTATAGATAGAGTATAATAAATTTATTATTCAATTAATCATGTTGTACAACTTATCCTTTCATCATAATCTAATGACTAATTAAATAAATAAAAAGTAATAAGAAAAATGGAGCATTGTTCCTATGAAGAAAATTGAGTAAAATTTCATATATTAATAAAAATCATATATGTGGTTCTAAAAGCCATCTTAAATCTAATATATAATAATTTATCCATAAAATAAATAATAAAAATCATTGGATCAAGAATGCATGAACGATCCATCAAATAATACAATAAAATAGAGCTGCCGGAGGGAAGACAAAAGTCTTAATCTATTTACCACTCAGAATTAAACACGGGCAAATGAGAAAAATTGCAGTTTTTCCGAAATCAGGTACAAATGGTCCAACATTTACGAATTAGGCCATTTCACTTTCCAGCTCTTCGCAACTTCAGTTTACCAATCAGGGGTTCCATCACAATTACCGACTTAGGGCTTTTCTCCAAATAAATTGATTTTTCTTTATTTTGTCGCGTTTTCTTCTCGACTTTTCGCCTTAATTTCCTACAAATATTCAAGATATGAATAAAATTTTTTAAAATGCTCTAATATGATGATTGATATTAATAATTTTAAAATAAAAATTAAAATCTCTAAAACTAGTAAAAATCACTAAAACACACAAAAAATATCTAAAAATCTCGAGAACTAAATATCATTAAATACATAAGAATGAGTTATATATATATATATATATATATATATATATATATATAATTGACAATTATCAAAAAGCTCGCACAAAATATAAGGGTATTTAAAATTTTAAAGAAAAAAATATCAATAAATCATAAAATTCGTATAAACCATCACTAAATTATGAATAATGCATCTTAATACTATCTAATAGTAAACTTTTTTGTTATTATTGTTGTTTATGTTACTACTATTATTATTATTGTTATTGTCATTACTGATAATTAATTTGACTTTGGCTTATTGTCATGCTAAATATTCGTTAATTGAAAAATTCTAATTGACTCATTTTAAATTGGCATAAAAAATCAAATAAATATTTTTTGCATTTGTGTGAATGATATATTTGGATTGTGTTTATGCAGGAAAGTTTACTAGTGAGCAATGAATATGGATTAAGGTTATATTTGAAGGTAATATTTTTCCAATCTTCGCCCATAAGTTTTTTTTTTCATTTAGTAATACGATTTGAATCAACATTTGGAAGATAGATTATCTTTGAATCTATATTGATTTAGTAGTTTGTTCTTCTTAGCCCTCTTGTAGATTGCCAGTTCAGTTAGGCCATCAAAATACTGAAGGATCAAGATTCCCCAATTTCAGAATGAGGAAAATATTTTTTTGTAAATTTGAGTATAAGAGTACATATTACGGTCCTGCTTACATCTAAATCCATTGATTCCGGAAAATCAGAGCAGAAGCTTTTGAGAAACCATCAAAACAATACAAGGAACAGATCACTAATTGCTTATCCTGTCCAAGCATCTCTTTTTAACGCTTACAAGCAGCCCATCCTTCATCCTCAAGGTCAATGACAATACTTGTTCTGGTAACTTTTCCTTGCCCACAACTTCAATGGTGAACCTTTCCATCAGACATGCCACAATGGACTTCATTTGTATGAATACCATATCCTTCCCAAGACACATCCTAGGGCCAGCATGGAACACTGGGAACTTGTAAGGCCTCTGTGGCTGAAATGCTCCATCCTTTAACCACCTCTCGAGCTTCAAGGTCTTGCAATCCTCCCCCCATATCTCCTCCTTGTTTTCTGTTAATTGTTGAAGATCACATGCAAATGCAAAGGGGAAGCTATGCATTACGGTTTAACGACGAGGGACCCGTGTGCTGGATTCTGTTAATTGTTGCTGTCCTAGAAGTTGCCATATGCGATCATCCAAGCACACTATCCAGCCCTTGTATTAATAATCTTATTGGAGGATTGTTTGATGCACCTTGTTTTCTAGTGCAATCTTTCTCTTGTTATCATCGATTGGTGGGTGATATTAAAGTTTTTCTTTCTCCTAGTTGGTGATTCCAGAGTTCGTCAGGTAGATTGATAAAGTGGACAAAGGTGGTTGTTTAGGAGTGTTACGACCAAAAGCAGTGCAAACTACAAATGAAACTATAGATTGTGCAAGAGCCCACGGATCTATACATATGTGAAGAAAGCTGCATCGGAGATTTGATAATGTTGAAGATGATCAGATCAACCATTCTGTGAAGTCTTTTTGCAGGTTTAGGATTCTTATATATTTCTATATTATTTTTCATTTGAATGTATGAAATAAATGGATAAAATATTGCAGATTTAATAACGCATTCAATTTGCATTTGATTAAACATATTTACTTAGAAAAATACAAAAAAAGTAAAATTTGTACTAAATTATCTGAAGCAATAGCAAAAACCTCTACAGATCACTATTCACTTGTTTTTTTTTCTTGTCCAATGATCTCTCCCTAACTCTTACCTGCAGTCCACCCTTCATCCTCAAGGTTAGCGAAAGCACTTGCTCGGGGCACTTTACCTTGTCTACAATTTCAATGGTGAACCTCTCCATCACACAAGCCAGAATGGACTTCATTTGTATGAATGCCATCTCCTTCCCAAGGCATATCCTGGGGCCAGCGTGGAACACTGGAAACTTGAAAGAGCTCTCTGGTTGAAACACACCATCTTTTAGCCACCTCTCTGGTTTAAAACTTCTGCAGTCCTCACCCCATATCCCATCCAACCTACCCATTGCATAAGTTATGTAAGACATGAACCACCCTTCACCCACAAAGGTACCATCCGGCAGTATATCATCTTGGAGACACTGTCTGCTGTTCACCGGCACTGGTGGGTATAGTCTAAGTGCCTCACAAACTGATGCATGGAGGTAGTGCATCTCACGTAGCTCATCAAAAGTGAATGTAATGTTACATTCTGGATTCTGGGCTCTGATTTGAGCAATCTCCTTCAATATGTTTTGTTCCACGTCCAGCCTTGATGATATGAGCCAAAAGAACCAGACCAGTGTGGATGAAGTCGTGTCCCTGCCTGCTAGAATGAAGCTTATAACGATGTCACGTAGAAATTCATCTGAGCCATCATGAGTGGCCATGAATCTGGATAGTAAATCCTCATCAGAAGCCATGTTATCCTGCAGTGTTCTCTCCCTTCTGGACTTGATTATTTTAGTAGCAAGATCATGGACCATTGAAATTGATTCCCGAAGTCTCCTCTCAGAGCCAATGTTGAGGAACCTCTTGATTTGGTACATGAATGGGAAAGCATACATGAATCTGCCCGCACTGAGGTTCGTGGCATCATCGAAGGCACGGAATAGATCGGAACCATGGCTATCAGCATGCTCGCCGATGCCCAAGCAAACCAGATCTTCATTGAAGGCCACATTGCAGATGTTGTCAAATGCAAAACGCTCCAGGATGTCCTGTATGTCTATGGTCTGATGAGTCTCCATAGCCTGACTTAACAGTGGGATGAGCCTGTTTGTGATCTCTTTCTCTACAGTTTCCATGATGAAATTCCGGAGGGATTTCGTGTTGAATTCGTAACTGGCTGTTTTCCTTTGCATCTAAGAATATAGAAATTTACAGACTAGCAAACACTTGATTATGAGCAAGTCTATTTTTTATCAGCATGTTGATGATCTAAACTCAATTCCAAATCATAATTTGCTAACAGTATGACAGGTTAAATTATTGGGTTTTACAAATATATACGCTTATATGTTACAGTAGATGATCAGCTACTATCTATGATATGTTGGTTAATTATATTCTTAGCAGGAAACGGTATAGCAGATTTTTTGCCTCCCTGTTCTCTTGACTCTTATTGAGGTTAGAATTTCCTGGACAGTACTTATCGGATTATGAAATGCAAGTGAAAGATATTAGACAATAGAGTGATGATGTCCTTAAGCGGAAATTATTGGATGGACACGAAAAATTGAGCAAAGGACATGATACCTTTGTCTTTAGCACTCTTTTTTCTTTACATGTCACAGTTTCACTCATATATGGTGGAATTTGCAACATGTCTTTGTTATCTTTAACTTTTTAAGTTTTGATGCTCTAAAAAACAAGAAAAAAAAAGTAGAGGAAGGCATAACAAAAGAGTTACATGACAAGAACTAGCTACCAAACTTACTTTCCACATTTCTCCATCAGAATTGAAGATACCGTCCCCAAGAAAGTCTTCCAACAGGGAGTTGATGCGTTTTCCTTTCGGGTAGTTCTCAAAGTTGGTCTTGAGCATGTACTCCACATTCATGGGGTTGGCCGTGATCACTCCTTGTACCTTTCCCGGCCGACGGAAAGTTATCGTATTCGTAGGTTGCTCTGCAACAACATCTGTCATCCATTCGAGGAACCTATTCCTGTTCTTGAGGAAATCTGGTAGGTTTCCTACAACGGGGTAGGTTCTCAAGTGCTTGCTAATGACTTTATTCCTCTTAAATTTCCTCTGGCGAAGGTAGTAGAAGAGAAGGTATACGAGGAGGGAGATGAAGATAGTAGAGTACCAAAGCGAACTAGAGGCCATGGGTTGTGCCATCGTTTGTAGTTCTTCATGCGTAAGTATGAATGAGTCGGCTTATGTAGACCATATGAATGGGATTAAGCAGACAAGGACATGAGAGATGGAAAATGCAGGGGAGAAGATAAGAATTTGATAGTGGAAGAAGAAAACACAAAATATTGGTATTTGGTAAAAGACACAACTTCGTTGCAAACTTTCAACCAGTCATGATTTTATCTGTCAATTTCAGAGTTTTTATCTCATTTGTAGAACTATCTAGTTACTGATTGGATTACAACCACACTTCTATCTGAAGTAAAATTTATGTAAATTAACTAAAAACATGTGACATTTCCTTGAGCAAGTACAAAAAAGATAGACAATACTATTGATCTACACTACCTGGCTGTCTCTCCCTAGCTTTCACCTGCAGTCCATCCTTCATCCACAGGTTAGTGAAAGCACTTGCTCAGTTGCTCAGGGAACTTGACCTTGCCTATAACTTCAATTGTGAGCCTCTCCGTCACACAAGCCACAGTGGACTTCATTCGTATGAAGGCTATATCCCCAAGGCATATCCTGAGACCATGCGTATGAAGGCCATCTCCTTCCCAATACATATTCTTATACCAGCATTTAGCACTGGGAACTTGGGAGAGCTCTCTGGGTAGAATACCCCGTCTTTCAACCGCCTCTCTGGCTTAAAAATTCTGCAATCCTCTCCCCAAATCCCCTCCATCCTCCCCATTGTACACAAATGTTCCATCAGCATTGAAGATGCCATTGCACCAAGGAAGTCCTCCAAGAGGAAGAGTAACCAATCACCTTTAGGGCAGTTCTCGAAGTTGGTCTTGAGAATATACTTCACATTCAAGTAGAACATGAACACAAGGAAGAGTCTGGTCATTCAAGAGTTGTGGGCATGGAAAAATCCAAGCCATAGAGAGTGAGATATACAGATGAACAAGCTTTGACAGCTTGGTCTTGTACTTGGCAGAGTCTATCTATATGTACGTTGGTGAGTTTTGCGTAGTTTATGGCTAAGAATCCATACATGCCCAAGATAGGAGAAATACCAAATTGATTTCTCTCATTAAGATACCTGTCAAAAGAACCAAGATTCTCAGTAACTATTGATTTTTTTTCTCAATCAAGCTGAGATATGGTTTTTTAGAGATAGATTAATTGCACATTGCCTCCTTTAGAGAGATATCAAGTTATTTTTATAGCAAGGTGTTCATACAAAATAACTAACAAAATTTAAAGCCATTTATGTTCAAGCATTTATGAATTTTCTGGATCACAGGACGCCGTAGTATGAAATGCTCAATTGACAATGCATTGATGCAGCCTAGCTTATAAGTCACATCTCATGATCAGGTTATTGGCAATATTGCTACCAAATAATAAATTGCATGATTGAAATCAATAAACAATATCAGAGATAAATGTTGGCAAGGGTAATGGGAGCGAAGAATGATTTTTATTTTTAATTATATGGCTAATTGACATTTATGTTTCAGATGATCCTGAGTACATTATGATCAAAACCAGAAGCTTCTCGGCGTTCAAGGCAATCCATGTAGCATAAAAGCCTCAAATTTAAGGCCGGGCACAAATTGAGTCAAATTGAGTTTCGCCTAATTTAAAATTAGCTTATTTGATAGTTTCGAATTAAATCATTTCGAGTCAAGTTATTTTAATTCAAGTTTATATTAAGCATTGGTTACGTTCGAGTTTCATAGTTATAAGTGTGAAGATTTAGTTTATTCTCTATAGTGCAATATTTGTATTTTTTATTTTTCATAAAAATATAAATAATATTCTTCATAATTGATAGCTATATAATGATTATTAAATTACTTTGATTTAATTATTTTTATATTAGATTGTTATTTTTAATATTATATTATCCATGTATTCTGAAAGAAAAAAATATTAAAAATTTATATTAGACATCAAACCGATTTAAGTCAAATTTTAAGCTTGGTTAAATTTTTTCTAGTCAAATCGAATCAAGTTTGATATAATTTGAAACTGACTATATTATAATCGAGCCAAATTGAATTTATTTAGATTAACTTTTGAACCGAACTTAAAATTAATACTCAATTAACAAAAGCTCGTTAACTCGATAGTGCCAGCCCGACGTGAAATAAACATTGAATACAACCATCACCAATTATCCACAAACCACAACCAAAACAACTCCAAAAAAAATACCCACAAATTATTAGTCATAGCTAATAAAATTTATAAAATATATTGTAAATTATAATTATTTTCTTAAATTTCATAGAGATTTAAATTAAAAAAAAAGACTACCCAACAGTTTATAGATAAGCGAGGATAGTACAAGGTAGATTTAACAGAAGCGAATATGATTTTTTTTTTTTAAAAAAACTTTTATTTCAAAAAAAAAGAGAAAAACAATACGTGATAATATCACATTTATTACAACACCAAAATACGCCAATCAACAATTCATTTCTTGCCATGCTTCTGCATGAAATCGGCGATGGAGTTGATGAGCGCCGCCGTCTCCGCCGCCGTGTGCGGGTCGTTGTCGACGGCGAGCTTGTTGAGGTAGAAGCTATGCCCGACTCCGGCGTTCTCCACCACCTCCACCTCCTTCCCGGCCGCCTTCATGGCCTCTACGTACTCCATCTCCGTGTCCTTTATCAGGTCCTTCTCCGCCACCACCACCATCATCGCAGGCAGATTCAGCCCCTCGAGCGGCGGCGCCGCCGGACCCATCGGGCAGGTGAACGGGTGGTCCTTGGCGGCGGTCTCCGGCAACGCCAAGGCCAGGAACCGGTCGAGCATGTCCAACGTCAAGAACGGCGACTCCGGCTGCTCCAGCTCCGACTTGCTGCGAGTTGACCGGACGAACCCGGGGTGGATGGGGATGCCGCCGGCGAGTCGGAGCGGCGCCCAGTCGGGGTCCTCCCCAGCCCTCGCTGCCACGAGGTGGACGAGGTTCCCGCCGGAGGAGTCGCCGACGAGGAACACGCGGGAGAAGTCGGCTCGGGCGGCCAGCCAACGCCCGTCATCTCCGACGACGGCGGCCTCGCCCCGGGCGAGGGAGCGGAGCCAGCGGAGGACAGCGAGGCCGTCGTCGCATGCGGCCGGGAGGCGGTGCTCCGGCGCTCGGCGGAGGTAGGGGGAGACGCAGACAGCCCCGGCGCCTACGACAAGGCGGGAGTAGAAAGCGTGGTACATGAACCTATGAATAAAATTAAGAATAATAATTTTTATAAATTTTAATAATAAACAATCTTATTCTAATCTAAAATCGACGAACGACAAGTGAAAATAATAACAAGAACAATAATAATACTACCAATCTGGTTGGCTGATGCAAAAGCCACCTCCATGAAAATGAATAATAATGGGTATTCTTTTATCTCTGTTGAGTTTTTCTTCTGGAAAGTAAACTCGAACGGCTAAGCCCGAGGTAGAGTCAATGACAATGTCCCTTACAGCGACGCCATCGACATAGTCGATGGAGGGAGGAACAGGGTCGGCCATGAACTTGACCTCAGGCGGGCCTGTCCATGTCCGGTCGACGGAGCCGTCGTCGTAGACAGTGAGCCAGCCGGAGATATTCTCCACGACCTTCTTCTCATTCATCACCATGGTGGTGATGTTTGTAGTAGTATCACAAAATGGATGTGTGAGTGTAGCTTGGGATGGCAAGCTAGCTAATCGTTGATAACTATTTATTGAGGAAGTAAACTGTAGTGGATTGGAGTTTGTTGAAGAGGAACTACATGGCAATTACACTAGTAGTAGCTTCCAAATAACGCTAATGTTATTAAAATCATGTATATGTTGTCCTCGTCGTCGGTTCTTTACTCGCGTCAAGTCAAAGTCCACTGATCTATGTCTTTTTACAGGGGAAGGTTACGAGTTGATTTCATTCTTCTTCTTGCAAATGAGAATTATCTTTCCAAGAAGCTTCGTAATATTTTAGAATGCTTTGTAAACTAGACTATGATTAGAATAATCCCACAAGATGCAGCATGCTCTAACTGATCAGTTTAATATCTAATTAAGTTAAGAAAACATAACTTTTAACTATTGAACATTAACATGACCAGCTGCACAATGGCCACATGAGATGTTTGAAAATTGATCTATTTGGTGTGTTACTCGTTGGGCTCTGTAGATAACAGTGGCATTGAGTTGGTGAACGATAAGAATCACCAGACCAAACGTGCATGGATGGGGCCTCAAGCGTGACGGATCGCAGAAAGCTCTAATCTTTGCATGTGATGACAAAATCCTTTGGGTTGTCCCCCTTTTGTGTCTTGTGGAGAAAATAAAAATAATGTTAGACGTTTTTTTTCTTTGATGTGGAAAGAAGGGAGACAAAAAAGCATTGTAATTTATACAAAATTAAGACCGAGTCTAATTCGAGGAGAATTTAATAGCTCTTCACTTAATTCCACTATTGATTTTTGACATCAATGGTTGAGACACATGAGTGAGAAAGAGATTAAAAATATTGAAGAAGTTAAATCACCTTTTCAAAGTCAAGTATATCACAATTAGTCTTTGTGACTATTGTTTAGTGGAGAAACCACGTTGGGCATCCCTTACAAGCAAAGTGCAAGGAAATCAGAAGTTTTTGAGTTGGTACACACTGATGTGTGTAGGCCTATATAGGTAAAATCTACTAGTAGTTTTATTTATTTTGTCACTTTTATTGATGATAATTCTAGGAAATTATAACTTATGGTATGAAAAATAAAAGTGATGTTTTTGATATCTTTAAGAGTTTTTATGTATTGGTTGAAAGAGAAATTGACAAGCTCTAAAAATGCATTAAAAGTGATAATAGTGGTGAATATTATTCTGTTGAGTTTGATAAATATTGTAGCAAATATGAGATTAGGCATGAGAAGACGGTTTGTTATATTCCCCAACATAATGGAGTGGCTAAAAGAATAAACAAGACTATCTATGAGAGGATTAGAATAGAAGTATGTTGTCTTCAGCTAAATTACTTAAAAGCTTCAGGATTGAGGTTATGAGCACAGCTTATTATTTGATCATCAGATCTCCTATATATGCCCTGAATAATGGCATATCAGAAAGGGCTTTGAGTGACAAAAATGTCAGCTATTCTCCTTTGAGAATTTTTTGTTGTAAAAGCTTTGCACATGTACCTAAGGAATAAAGAGCTAAGATTGACTCTAAAGCCGTAGAATGTATTTTTCTAGGATATGGTGATCATAAGTTTAGATACAAACTTTACAGTCCTAAGAATAGAAAATTGATTCGAAGTAAAGATGTAGTTTGCAGGGAGGATCAAATAGTTGAGGACTTTGGCAAAAAAGAAGTTCCTCAAACAAAATCTTAAGAAAATTTTAAAAAAATAAAAGAACATTCAACCTCAACTAGAAGCGAAGAAGAGAGGATGACACAATTATTCACCCACATAGTGATGATGAGTGTGAAGATACGGTCTCTCATAATATTTGTAATAAATTTGTTAAGGATGTTGGACAGGAACATGCAGATTTTGATCAAGAGGAACCAACTAATATGAGGAGATTAGCTCGTGAACTAGTTCCATCAACAAGATATCCATCATTAGAATATGTGAAAATCACTTAATGTGGAGAACCAAAAAATTTCAGTGAGGTGGAGAACTAAAAAATTTCAGTGAGGTCAAAGGTCATGTAGGAAAAGAGAAGTGGTTGAAGGTAATGGAAGATGAGATGAAATCTTTGCATGATAATCACACCTATGTTGTAACACTATATTTCGATTCACCTAAGAACTGACCCGGAAATATCACTGGTGATCGAGCCGTTTACTAAATTACTTGATTCGGTTGAACCGACCTGGACCTTTCCTCAATAGCTTAAGATGGTGATGTCACATGCAAAACATGGATATAATGATTGTGTCTTAACGCAATCCTATATGCATGCCATGACGTATAAGCAAAAAAATAGAACAAAAGCAATAAATGAGAAACCCAAAAAAAAAACTATTTCTATAGAAAAATGAACAGAGTTTCCCTTAAAAGTGCACTAAGGGCCAACCTGTCCACAACAAGGATATGCATATTTTATCAAAATAATATAAAACATAACAATCTATTATGGAGTTTAATCATTATCGCCTTCGTCTTTATCTGAGCCGAGTTTAAACTCTAAGGTTCCCTATTTATTCACATTCATTATAAAACATAACAATCTATTATGGAGTGTAATCATTATCGCCTTTGTCTTTATCCGAGCTGAGTTTAAAATTTAAGACTCCCTATTTATTCACATTCATCTACTCATTTTCATAGACAGTTTATCATAACATATCACAGTATGATTATCATCATTCACATCGTATCAAAGTACCATCATTACACATTACACACGACAGGTACATGTGTGCGCAGTTCCGTACTGCTCCTCAATCCCAACAGCTTTTATTCCTCACGATTCTCACATACACACATATATATGAAAAATCATTAGTACTGAGTATTACTTGTCCAAAAAATAACTAATATCAAACTGGCACAGGAGAGATGACCCTCTTGTTGAATAAAAATATCATATATACTTCATCAAGAACTCCCACAAGGACACTAATGGGAGCCATCACCCTCAGGTTGACAACGTCTTCTTTCCATATCATTCTATTTCCATAACATTCTCTTTCCTTTGCCATTTCATCTATCTCTTTGCGTGGTAAAATCCTTCTCTTGTATCTCAGCCTTTTACATCTTCTGTATTACTCCTAGCCATGAATACAAAGGTCGAGTACTCTCAGACATGCACTTTCAATACCCTTTTTCACCACAAGTTTAGACATGCGCTGAATACTCGTAAACCTCCATACTTATTCGGGTTTGAG
>JAVDBV010088133.1:0-32961 GCA_032619315.1 Piper longum | reverse complement strand
TATATGATTATGATTATGAGCCGTGCATGCGAGCTGGCATTTGTTAAGTATGTTTGCTTACTGCCCGATGTGAGGCATTCTTGAAGTTTCATATGTTTTTGTGGGTAATGGAATACCCATTTGCCAGATTGTATTAGTTATTTTTCGGACCAGTAACATTCGTTACTGACAGTTTTCTTATAATATATGTAGGTCTCGCAAATCCTGTATCAACTTCGGCGGAATGACAGATAAATTCTACACACTTGAGCTCAACATAAGATTTAATTCTTTGCATTTATTTATATTTGATGTATTATGATTTTTATTTAACAATGTCTTCCATTCTCATGACACCAAGAGGGTTATTTCGATATATTTTATAGATCGAGTCTCACTGACTAATAATATTAAACATGTCTCGACTCGATCGTAACATTTCTG
Source organism: Piper longum (assembly GCA_032619315.1). Classification (NCBI taxonomy): domain Eukaryota; kingdom Viridiplantae; phylum Streptophyta; class Magnoliopsida; order Piperales; family Piperaceae; genus Piper; species Piper longum. The sequence goes on along the minus strand of JAVDBV010088133.1, from coordinate 32,538 downwards.
ATTCGGTTCTTAAGTGAACCGAAATCGGGGTGTTACACCTTGTGTCTCCAGTAGAGATATTGGCCTTTGTGATTTGACTTTCACTCTCAATTGCAACTTAAAACCACAAGTGAAGCTACTAATCTTTTTTCTTTAAGTCATGTTACCTGCTCTTGTAAGAAGTCGGTTGAATCTAGTAATGTAGTCTCTGATAGCTTTATCTTGTTTGAGTCTTATTAGATCTCCATAAAAATCCTCATAATCAGTAAGACCAAATTGCAGATTCATAGCATCCTTCATATTTTGCCAAGTCATATCTTCTTGAAGTTCTTCAATTATATCAAACCAAATCAAAGCATCCTCTTCTAGATGGTAGCTAACTAGTCCAACTTATGTAACCTGAAAAAATTTTCACATCTACTAAACCATGGAATCGGATCTTTTGTACCATCATACTTTAGAAAAGTCATTTTTGCTACTCTCAGATAATTGTTATCTTAAGGATTCCTTGGAAATCCTCTTGATCCACCACTTGAAGATTCAGTTTTCAAACAATCACTAGCATGATATGGATTCCTTCCACCACCTCGTCTACATTTTGAAGGAACTTCAGATCGACGAGAGCAGAGCATTTCATCAATCATATTGCATTCACTTACATTCCTTGCTTCCACATTTGCAATAGGAACAAAAGGATTTATACACTTCTATTATCATCACCACTCTTGATTTTGAAAAATTCGTCAAATCGAGATGATAATTCAGAAAGTGCAGATAATAATTGAGATTGTACCTTCCTACTATGTGTTTACTCCTTTTGAATCTCAATCAATTCCTCTTCCATCAGAACTTATGGAGCAGCTACCTTTGCTCCCTCGACATGCTCTAATACCACTTTGATAACATCTCCTTCAGAGGCTACAACCGCTAGCTCTTTTCCTTTGTCCACCTATTAGAATTTCTTAATAGGCACCATGGATAACTAGAACCAAAGATGATGCATGCATGGAATGGTAAAAATGAAAATGAGATTGAATTCTGAAAAACAACACCAAAAACAGAGTCAGTTTTCTTCCCCCCTGTTCTTACATACGCACATCCCTTTTATACTTCATATTCTTTCCTGAAATTATATTTTTACCCTCCCAACTAACTTTATTTGCATCACCATCCTTGGGCTTCTTCACATGGTGGCCTGCCCTTGCAAACTGAGATTGTTAGGGGCGGACTGGTTAGAACAACCCGCTGCCATGACTTGGACGGCGGCCATTCGCTACCCCTATGTCCACTTTTCGCCGACCAGGGCCATCACCAACAACGGAGCTCCTAAACGACTAGACGAATAGGCTCCTAAGTATGATGATGAGGTCGAGGAAGACATGGTCAATCGGTGGGTTGATTAACCCATCTACCGTGATCAACCCTATGTGGGACATGGCTTACCTAAGGACGGGGTTGGGACTCCTTACGCTCACCCTCCAATAGTAAACTATGGTGGCCACAATGGGGCCAACCATGAACCCCTACCACATTATGATTTGAATGATTATGTAGACTTCTACAGTGCCAGGAGGGACAATATGGCCCCACCTCATACCCTCGTACGGTTTAATCCCATACTACAATGATTCATTTTCTAATTTATAGCTAATCTGGCTACCGTACTAAGGGGTCAATTGTGCTAAACACTTCTTCCACTCCCAGAAGACAAGAAGGGAGAGTTGTCCTCTTTCCACCAATGTGTAGTGATGTGATGTTGAATGTGGAAAGCTCTATGTATTCTGTATAGTCCCATCGAATATGAGGACATTAATGTGTCCCTATAGCATGTCCAACAGACAGGTACCATCTTACAGTATCTGGAAGATTTTGAGCAATTATCAAACTACATCCAAGGCTGGTTGGAAGAAGAACTCATTGGTTCATTGATAGGTGGACTCAAGGAGAAGATCACCATGGAGAACTTGTTCCACCAGCTATAGACATTGACCAGGGCAGTGGAACTAGCAAGATGCAAGATATCAGCTGACCCAACAACAGAAGTTGATCCTCATATGACAGCCTTAGTCAAGCCCATTGACCACAACCAACCCTAGCATAGTGACACCCACTAGAGTGGGTAGTGGCATTGGATCCATCTTCTTTTGTCACTATTAAGAGGCTTAACTCAACTAAGACGACTACTGGACGAGAGAGGGGGTTGTGTTACAATTGAGAAGTTTATTTCAGGCCATCTTTGCAGAAAACAATCATTGTTTTTCCTTGATTGTGAAATGGACTACATGGAGGACCAAGAGATGGGTGACTTGTTGATGGCATATCTGACGAGCCTGGAGAAGAGCCAACCAAGTTCCAAATCATATCGGATTATGAACTCTTAAGAATGCCCCCCCAAACTTTACATGTCAACGGCTTTATTAAAAGGCTCCATGTTTCATTACTTATAAATTGTGGCAATACTCATACCTTCATCAATGAGCCTATTGCAAAATGACCAGGACTCTCAGTCATTATGCCACTCCTTTTTTGGCAAGCATTGCTGACAAAAATCAAATGACTAGTGTGATAGCATACTTGCTTTCCCTTGCCATACAAGGTCATGCGTTTGATGTCACAACTATCCTCCTGGCACTTAAGGGGTCTATGTGGTTCTTAGATGCGACTAGCACTCACGACTATTATCGCTGATTTATCAGATACTATGCCAAGATTGTTTTTCCTTTAACAAATCTATTGAAGAAAGAGAGGTCTTAGTGGTCGGAGTAGGCAAAGGAGGCTTTCATTGCCTTGAAGACTGCAATGACTAGTGCACAAGTGTTGGCTCTACTTGATTTAAGTTTTCCCTTCGAGGTGGAGTGTGATGTTAGCAGCAATAAGATCGAGGAAATATTGATGTAGAGGGAGAAACCTATTGCCTTGTGAGCAAGTGTTGACTTACCATCAAGATCGACCATAGCAGCCTCAAGTAGTCCCTTGAGCAACTTTTCACTATGGCAGCTTAGGAGAAGTGGCTCACCTAGCTGATGGGGTTTGACTATGAGGCCATCTACAAGCATGAAAAGGATAATGTTGTAGCAGACATATTATCTACCATAGATGAGGAGGTGGCTGAATGCCAGTCGATGGTGGTGAGTCAACCATAATTTGTTATTGTAGATAGATTGAGAACAGAGTTGTTGGAGGATACTGTTTTAGCTCCTCTCATTGTGCGCTTCTTGCCGTTCTAGACTCTGACTGTCCGTATTTATCATGAGACACTTTTCTTTGGTATAAAGGGAAGTTAGTGGTGCAAACTTTGAACAATTACGAACCCTCATCTTTCAGGAATTTTATGTTGCTCGAGAGGGAGGGTATTCAGGGTTTGAGCGGACTAGCTTTTGCCCTAGTCATTCATTTTATTAGAAGGGCCTTAAGAAGGATGTTAAGAGTTTTGTACAGGCATGTGATGTTTACCAATGCCACGAGTATTCTACCCTATCACTAAGTGGTTCACTTCAGCCCCTCATGATCCTTTCAATCATTTGGATAGATATTACTATGGAAATTACTCCTCTATCTTAGTGGTGGTAAATTGTTTGAGCAAATTTAGCTATGTCATTCTCCTTACTCAATCCTTTAAGGCTAATCAAGTGGCCAAACAAATTGTGGAACACATAGCTAGAATCTATAACATGTCAGAGTCCATTATCACTGATCGAACATTAATTTTTCTCAATGGCCTTTAGAAGGAATTTTTTAAGTTACAGAAGATGACTCTAAAGATGAGCACGAAAGATCACCCACAGACAAATAGACAAACAGGAGTGTTGAACCACTATTTAGAGACATATTTATGATGCTATAACAGTGACCACACTAAACAGTGGTTCCCTTTCCATACCTTGGGCACAATTTTGGTATAATACCACCTTTTATTTGGCTATTCAGATCACTCCCTATGAGGGTATTTTTGAACATTCCCCTCCCTCTGTACCTCGATATGTCCTAAGAAATTCCGTTGTTGGTGAAGTAGATAATTAGCTGAGGAATCGTGATGAGGCCTTAGCACTCTTAAATGCTCATTTGACTGGTGCTCAAAGCCAAATGAAAGCTCACTATGATCTCGAATGGCGTAACATAACTTTTTCAATTGGAGATATGGTCTACATGAAGATCCAACCTTATCAACAGTCTTTGCTTCATCGGCCACCTAATAAGAAACTTGGCACCCATTGTATGACCCTTATAAAGTTTAGAGTGTATTAGGGAGGTGGCTTACCACTTAGAAATGCCTCATGGAGCCACTATTCACCCGATCTTTCCTTACTCAATGCTCAAGGGTTGAATCGATACTCCCTCTATGGCTACTCCAGATCCTCCTCGTTTTGCTACTATACGTAAATTGGACCCACTTTCAAGCTAATATGGATCACCGCTGTGTGCATCAAAATTGTCGGTTGGTCAAGGAATACCTCGTTTGGTGGCATAGACTTCCCTTAATGATGCTACATGGCATAGACTTTAGAATTTCACCATCTTTTTCCAAACTTTTGAACCTTTAAGACATGGTTCTTAGGGGGAGGCATTGTTAACTCTTTTCCTATTTTGGTATTAGCTATCTTTTCACATTTCAAACAACTAATAAGTCAATTATGTGGGAAATTGTAATAATTAATGGGGGGTGGTTGAATGTTATGGGTGAGTTGGTAAAATTAGGAGGCTATAAATATGTGATGAACTCCTTAGGGAGAATCAACTAATGAAGAACATTTTCAAGTAGAATTTTAAGTTAAATTATTCTATCCCTATCGGAGTGGAGAACCGATTAAGGCTAAACATAAATAAGACTAATATTAATAAGTGAACATATCATTATTAATAATAAGTAATCGTATATACATTCATTACAATCAATAAATACACGAATACTAAGAAATGAATAATAATAATAAATAAATATGTAAAATAATAAATAAATAAAATAATCATAATATCCAAACATGTTAAATCATGTGAATATGCATTTAAACTAATGTAAGGGTTCTCGAATTACCAAAAACAGTCAAGAAACGGTCGAAAACAGGTTGAAAATGAGCTGAACCAGACCGAGTCGAATAGGCTGAACCAACCCATCAAGGTTACCTGGAAAATGGGGTAGGTTGATTGGGCGGACATGAACTAGATTGATGGAATGGACACGGGCTCAGATTGGCGGACTTGGGAATGGCTAGGCGGGAACGAACAAAGGTAGATGGACATGAACAAGGGCGGTCGTTGTCCATCGCCGAAAAACACCAATGGTGGCACGGTGAAGGCTGCCGCTGATTGGGATCGACGGAGGGGAGGACGGGGAACGTGATGGTGGTGGTGATTGGCAAGGTTTCGGTTGTCGGCTGGTCGGAAAACGGCCAGAAAATGGCGGTATCGCCACAAAGTGTGGCGACATCGCCGGCGGCGATCGCTACCATGGCACTGGTCGTGGGTGGTCTCAAAAGATCGGGCGCCGAGTGAGGAAACTATCTGGGCTAACGGATGGTGCTGTCTGGTTGGTGACTTCCCGAAAATGGACAAAAGCCATCAAAAACTCAATTCGCCAAGTGCGAGGGGAAGCTGTCTACGTGGTTGGATTGGTTGTAAAAGGGGGTGGAAACTGGTTGTAAAAACTCTGTCGCAAGCAAAGACTGCAAGGCGGTCATGGGGGTGCTGGTTCAGTGGCCGGGGGACGAGCCAGTGACTCACTGGCAGCGAGCCAAAATGTCGTCGGCGCTATGGGTGTTAAACTCTGAAAATGTGGGAAATCTCAAGAAATCAAATGGGTAAAGCTAGGGTTGAGTGGATGGCTCAGATCTTGCTGCGTGGCACGATCTGAACAACTGACAACTTGGGGTTTAGTAGGACCCACCTATGAGTATATGTACTATACATATGGATGGAAAGCTCGAATTAAGACCGTCCAAAATTGAAACTCACTTGAATCCTAAAAGTGACTCAATAGACAAGAATCGAGGCATGAAGGCTAAATGAGTCTCAAACTCTGAAGTCAATTGGGTAAAAAGGTACGACTAAATCAAGCTGGGCCCACAGGGGCACCATTTGATGATCCAAAGTCCCTATGATGCATGCAATTGAAATATCCTGAAAATTCTAAACGGATACTAAACATTGCAATGGCCTAGATCTAAGCCTAAAACCCTAGCTAACTCATACAAATCATTTGTATACTCGCGTATACACTGATAATTCATGCTCTTATCATCTGCATGTCTGGCATACTCCGCCATCATAACATGCTCATATGGCCACCTGGGCCCCATACTCATAGTCTGAAAATTGGTCTGGCTTGAGCTCACTCCAATCGACTCAATATAGACCCAAACAGGAAAAAAACTAATCGGGACCTAACCCGAAGTTGGGGTTTTACAATAATTAATTATGGCTTGGAGCATATATGGCTTGTATAATTTGAGTTGTGTCTATAGTGCATTTATTTATATGAGGACTAGTAACGTTTGTTATTGACGTTTTTATTTTTAAAATACGTAGGTTTATATCCTGTTAAAAAACTAGAGTTGTGGTGAAGGCTTCGATTCACTCAGATATTGGTAGTTATGGATTTTACATGATTATGATATTTGAATTTTCGTATATTGTTATACTGTATACTTTTTATTGGGATTAATGATCATTGATTTAAACTAATTTTCAACACTAAGACACCAGGAAAATTTAATGATCTTGGGGATTTTATTGGGTTTTGCCGTATTTTCAACGCTATTCTCTAATAATATTTATCATAAATGAATTTGAAAATTTACTAAGCTAATTTACCGCATAACGCCTTTAGTCTCATTCTTCTAGGACCAGGTTGGGACGTTACATTTCTCTTTCTTCTAATGAGTCGTGAATGATAAATTGAGAATGTGATCTTTAGGGAAAAGTAAGATGCATAGAAATTTTTTTTGGGAAAAAGATAAAAATTTATAAAAAAAATTTTGGATGGAAAAAGATGCAGCCTTCTAAATATAACATTTTCAAATAATCACTAGGAATGTAACCTTTTATAAAGAGGTACATCCGCTTAAAAGTAATGAGACACAACTCGTAAAAGTACCCATTTCCAAACAGTTACATCCAAAGTAATGAAACATATTTCGTGGGAGTACCATTGTCTAAATGGTAGCATCCGTTTTGAAGTAAGCAGAGAGCAATAACCCTTTAGAGTAAATCCAAAAAAAAAAAATTCGTCACCTATTATAATTAAGTATTAGATATTATAATCTACTTTCCAAATTATTGAGAAGGAATTGTGAAATGATTACTGATTGAGAATGTTACTATCTTTGCTAAAGGAAATTCCACTTCTCATGCAATGACTATACGAAAGGACTCTCTAGATTGCTCCTGCAAGGAAGCTGACATGGGTGACGACTCATTTAAGCGGTAAATATAAATGAATTGAGAGAATGAGGAGCCGAGAAAAAAGATGAAGACAGGAAATACTAATCATAACTAGGAAAAGAATGGCATAGTGTTGTATGGGATTGAAAAATCCCACATCGGTTTGGGAGGGAAGTGGGGGGGAGCTCTCTCCCTATATATAGAGCTCCTCCCCTTCTTTAGTTTTTCATCCCAAAGGGTAACCTCGAATTACCTACTCCCCTTTCTACCGGTAGTAATTGTCTTTTCTACCATCAGTAATTCTTTCTCTCTTTGTAATATTTCTCTTTAGTGAAATATTATTTTGGTAGTGTCCGAGGATAGGCAATTGCCGAACCTCGTTAAATTCTGGTGTTTGTTCTTGTTCTTTTCTTGTCTATTTAATAGCTATTATCGGGTATAGTTTGTGTTAATTATTGTGCTATTTATATTACTTATCTTGATAAAATTCTGTCTATGAGTTGGTTTTTAAGCGGATTATCGTGTCCCACCAACTTTCCTGGGAATTTTATCTTGGGGTAATTATTTAGTACAATAGTTTTCACGCTTGTCATCTACGTAATAGTTCTTACAGTGAACTAGTTATCTTTGGTGAAAATTACCCGTTTTTCACAACAATTGGTATCACAACAATTGAGAAAAAGGGTCACCTAACCAGTTATTTAAGATTTCACTTTGAGGTAAAGTTTTTTAAAAATTTCAAGTAAACTTTTATTTATCACGCATATATCTTAGTGTGTTTTTTTCTCCAATGCCATCAAAATTACATAAAAATTTTAAAATACTTAACTTTACTTAAAATAGCTATATTCAATATATTTTGCACGTAAATTAATATTTAGTAATTTATTTATCTCTAAATTAAATATGGTTGCATGCAAGTGGGATATGAAATAATTACGATTAATTTTATTGGGTCACCTATGTTCTCTCTTATGTGAAATTAATTTTCTTTATTTTCTCATCATAAGATAAAAAAGGAGATTTTTTTTTTTGCATAAAATAGCAGGCATCTAGCACATTTGATGATAATTATGATTAATTTCAATACAAAATAATTAAGCAAGCACTAATTTTTCTTTAAAATGTATTAAAATTTCTGTACTATATACATCGATTTCATGTTAACTAAACTGAACCCAAATAAACTAAATCTATTATCACACGGAGGTTGTGGGATAAACTTACTTAGATGCAAGAACATGTTTGGCATAGAACAAACTAGATTTGTACCCGCACAATGCGCGGGCTATGTTTGACTCTTTTTGTGGTATGTTTAACTTAGATATTATATGATATATATAAATAGCATAATATCATGATGTAATCATAAAAACCCATTGGTAAAAAAATGCATTCGTGGTTATTACTTCAAGTAATTAGTATCCATTAATTTAATGCACACTCTACATATATAAAATAATCAAATATACCTTTGTGTTTCTAAAAGCAAAGCAGGTTTTTTCAACGGCTGATAGCATAGAACACTAACATCAAGAAACGACATTCTTTTTATGGATGTTTCTTTCCGATTGGTGTTCTTACATATGAGTATTCTCTCCCAGTTTTAGTTTGTAGACGAAGGTGGTCTTTCCTGCAGTATCTAGTTCTAATATCAGAATTCTCATCTCCTTCGCAAATAGCATTCTCACCATCCTTGAGATTGTCAGACCCATCTTCCATTCTTGCCCATGATAATAAATTCAAACCTGATCACACAAATCCTCAGAAAAAATCAGCAAAAGAAGTTTTAATCTAATCAAACTGGAGGTGATAAAGTTGTATTTGGTTGAAATATTTAATTGAAATTTTAATAGCATTTGTAAAAAAAAAAAAAAAGAGTTCTAAAAGGATTTATAAAATGAGATGTAGCAAATCTTCTACTGCAAAATGAAAATAATTGAAATGAAAAATAAAAATGACAATTTAACCTTTTTCCCATAAATAATATTCTACTACTAAAATGAAATAATAGCATTTTTTAAAATAAAATAACAATAAAAAACGTTTTCTTCAAAATCATTCTGAGAAGATTAATTAAAAAATAATAAAGTATTTTGAAAATTCATTTTAAAATTTCAATAAAAATTTTTCTAATAATAAAAATTGAATATTGTGCTGTGATTACTAATATTATCATTTGAAACACATCGATATGTTGGATTTGCTTCTAATACTTTTTTTTTGTATAATATGCTGATCCTTCCTTCAATTGCTTCTGGAATCTTGATGGTAGTTTTTTATTGATGAACGCTTGGGTTGCCACATCCTGATTTTGTAAAATATATTGACGTTAGTTTAGTTATACATATCGTAGTAAATTAATAAAAATTATGAACAGTGTTAACAAAATTGCATACTTCTTCATCGATGATTATTATGTCTAATCCGAAGTATTCTTCTGCATTTGAGACTTGTATATATCGCAAAATCGTATTATTCGTACTTCCGACTCAAGTAGACTCTTCCGTTTCGTCCGTCTAGCTAAGAAAGTGATTTATATAGCAAAGAATTTGTATTATCAATCTGCAAAAATAATTGATATAGGTAAAGATAAATGAAAAATAAATTAATAGTATAAATTATTTTAGTAAATTATTTTTTAAAATAATAGCATAAAATATTTAAGAGGTGAACAAAAGACAAACCCATCTTTTTCATTGGAAGATATATTTAGTTTTTGGTGTTTTGTGCTTCACTTTGCGAGAAACCCATCTATAAACTATATGACTGATTATTTGAGATATATAATTAACATCAAGACAATTAACATAAATAAGAAATTTGAAGATATATTGAATATATAGAGAGGGAAATAAATAAAAACTATTCGTAGAAACGATATTGATTGCACTTTGAAGAAATATTGAGTAGAGTAAATAAAAATAAAAACTAACATCAATCAACTACAAACATGAAGAAAATTATAGATAAATAGATTTTTAAAAATATGGAAGCACCCTGAGACTATTATAGTTAAATTCATTTTAAAAGATATAAATGCCCCCTGAAGACTATTATAGTTAGATACACTTTAAAAAATTATAAAAGCACCCAGATTGACTCAGCCAACAACATAAAAAATGAAACCAAAAATAAATCTCTTCAGCCTTTTCTCACAGGTATCAAATAAGAGGAAGAAAAAGAAAGAAAGAGGAAGAAAAGAGAGGAGGCGTTGAAGATGAGTTTTGGAGACTGAGATGAAAGTGAGCTGTGGGTGGGAAAAAACCATTCTGCTACATAAGACTATAGTACATAGATAGATGCGAAAAATCATGAGTGTCAATTTAGAGTCGCCGGAAAGGCTGATTCTTTGTGATAAAACGAAAATTTTAAATTGATTTCTTCATTAATTTATAAGAGGAATTACGGTTAATAGTTTACCTACACACCGGTCTTATGAATAGAACATACACTTGCTTAGTTGCATCTGATACATTGTCCGAACGTAAGATAAAGACCCAACCCGATCAACTACACGACAAAATAACAAAGAAGCCTAAAGAAGAAGCTGTTTGCTTGAGATCTTGAACTGAACACCTTTGCTTGAGATCCTTGTTTGACGAATGCCAAAAAAATATTATAAACAAGCAGCATTTTGTGCAGCATAAATTGAAACTGCAACATTTACCTGCTTGAAATTAATTACAAACCAGGAATAACAAACAAATGGATACATTACAAATCGATTTTCTTTTAAAGGATTCAAAGATTACAATCATCACTCTGCTGTGCAACTCCTGTGAAGAATAAATATATGTACAGAACAAATATACCAACTGAAGCTTTTCTGATATTTGAGCAATCACACTTGCGTCAAATTAATATAAAGAATAAAGAACGGTATGATGTAAATAACACACTCATTTGATCCTGAGCATGTCAATTAAAACGCAGCACAGATTCAAACTCGGACTATAGACACTATAATGCAATATATGCAAGCATCACTAGGCTCAGGAAAATTCAATCAATATGATAAACAATACAGGTAAAAGGGAAATGCAAAAGGATTGGGCAAATTTAGACCCTATATGACTTTGAGAAAGCCAAACAAATAATGAATGCATGATGGACAAGGGGTTGGGGTGGTGGTGTTATGCACAAGGGGCTGCGGAGAAGTTAGAGGCAAACCAGGCTACAGAACTAGGTGTCCTAGGCGTCAGTGCAAAGAGAATTTCAGGCTTGGATAACCTGCACAAAGAACGCTGGCAAGATAATAAGCTTATTACTCGGAGCGCTGCAACAAGAAAACAAATCCAGAATTTTCACGTATCAAAGGTGGAGGATCAACATCAGTGACATCTATCTGTTGAATTGATTTAGAAATGTCGTCCACCGTAAAAGGAATGCTGCAAAAACAAGACAAACGATTTTTTAGTACCGGAGAGGAGCAGGTAGTTAGGACAATTACAAAACATAATGAGGATAAACCACAAATTGTTTTCCATTAAACTGGCAAATAGAGTTCAGTGAATAAAAAGGTGTCTTAGAAAGTAAAAAATAACAGCATGGTTAAATTAATTGATTGAGGCCCACTGACAATACCCCAAACGGTGGGATTTTTTTAGAGGAAAAACCGTAGATGGAAGGTCAAGCTCCTATTCTAAAAATACTGTTCTTCTTGAATTATTGAACTTTGTTCTTCTTTGTTCTCCTTTCTTTTCGTTTTTCAGCTTTCACTAATCATGAATTAGTAGGAGCTCTCAAGTATCACTTCTTGGGCCATTTAAACATGGTCATCTGTGAAGGCCCAAGATATATGGAAAACCCTTGTTTTGCCCGAGGGCACACAACATTAACTTCCACACTGAAAGTTGTCAAAAAGCAATAAACAGTAGTACCTGGAATCATCATCTAACAAGAACGAACTGCTGACAGCATTGTTTGCATCTTCTGTCATCAAGACCCTCATGCTTGAGATAACCTGCAAGATGAATTGATTTTCAATGACATAATCAAACTGCAAAACCCAAGTTGACAAACAATTACATAACAGCAAAAGAGAATTTATCAGCCAACATAACTTACATCTGTAGAAACACTATGTGTTCCATACTTATCATCCCAATACATAGTGCTGATCCTGTACAATTGTTGTATGCTGAGAACCTAAAATTAATCAAATAAGAAAACAGAATCAGCAACCATTGGTGCTACGCTTCAAGTAACTGAAGCTTTAGAAAGACATGCTTTGAGTTGATATTCACCCACCGGGCAAAGATCCCTTGTTATTTCATTCAAAGTCTTCTTTGGCTTTTGATGTATGACCTAATTTTAGACATAAAAATGAACAGAAATTATAACACCACCATCAAGCTGCGTGTGGAATAATTGCAGAACTAGAGAAAGAGGCTCACCAGGAATCCAACTGCCATTCTGATATGTTTAAGCTCATCCCAAGCAGAACCTGTATACTGCACACGGAATTTGACAAAAAGGTCGACTCCGGATAGAAGAAAGTCATCAGAAAAGGACATATCAAAGCTTGCAAAAAAGTAAGACTAACGAACATAATTAAAGGTATACCTCTTCAGTTGCTTCACAGCACCATTGTTCCAACTCAGCTAGACCAGCTTTTACATATTCTCCATTACTAAAAGAACAACACTCTCGCCTCAAAAGAAGGCTGCAAGTCAACCATAGGGAAAGGAATACTAATAAACCTAACAATATGAGTTTGAAAAGACAATTTGCACTAATGTGTCAGTCACAAAGCAGAACCGCCTCATGAGATGGGAAATTAGAATATATGGAACCATAAAGCACTTACCTATTGAAGAGTTGCACATTAATGAAAGAAAATATCTGAGTAAAAATTTTGCGCACTAAAAATGGAGGTACCTGAAGGATAGAAGGCAATCATATCACTAACCCTCATTACTTCAAACTTACAAAATAAGACACAAGCATGCAAGTTAGAAATTATACATAGGAAAATGATTGCACTATTGAAATGTCGGTAAACATTACTAAAGCTGAGAGCCATGACAAAGCTATATGTTAGTACATACAAAGTTGGCCCTGAGAGTTTTTAAATAGTTGTTTAGGCGTTTAACAATGCTTTGCCAATGCGAAATCAAAGCTTGTTGAGCAGCTGCATTTGCATGAGACCGAGAACCTTTTACCAAACTAGCACGGGATGTCCTGGGAGCCTGCCATCAAATATGAATTAAAAAAAGGTGGCTTATGTCTTTAAGTAATGGAACTATACGACCTGTTCAGTAGATCTTACCTGAATACACAAACCAAGCAGTGGAGATATCTCTTTCTTCAAATTGTCTCTTACCATTCCATATATTTTTTCGAGGAATGCTGTAAGCTGCTGCTTAAAGAGAAGTGCTGGATATTTAGCATCAACTTGCCTCAACTCATCCAGCCCACCAATCAATCGGCCATTCAAAAATGGAAGACCCGTGCTTTGAGGAGATGCTCTGAGACCCTGGATTATTATCAAAAATAGTAAAGCATAATGAACTACTTGACACAATCATGCTAAGGTTGTACTCCATGCTTAGGGGGAAAACTTTTAACATAAGAGAAGCTCGCTAACGTCACTATCTCTAGGTGTGAGCACAACTTGATGAAATAGTGGCCATCCATAGGACTATGGAAAACTGAATGAGATGGTAAGTGTGCACAAAGGTTAGGCAGGTGTCCAATATTCACAGACCACCTATAGTTCACTTGTGCCACTCAACCTTCTCAATCACAACGCCATGATTGAAGAAGCCCTTAAAAAGCACATACTCTAAAGTTATCTGAAAAATTCATCATTTAGATCGAGCTCGAAAGATTTTGATGTATGTACATTATTTCACCTGTAATGTTCTCCCAAATAAAGAGGTTGATGAAGTTCTGCGCCTTTGGGGAGTCATACTTGCAGCACCACTAGCTTTAAGAGTACGTTGGAGCAGAAGTAATAATGTAGATGAATTAGATAACCAGTATGACAAAAGGCCATTGTTGTCCTGGACCTACAAAGAATACAAAATACTAGTTACACAGAAATAACAGCAAGCATACAAGACAAAAACTCACATATCAACTTTGTTTAAATGGTTAAAACGAGTGCTCAAAAATCACACACCAAATCTTGCATATCTATAAATATTTCCACAATAAATCCACTTACCTCCACCAAAGATTCAACTGTTATTTCGCATCTATTTTTCCAACAAAAATTTTTTCAACTCTCCTCTAGCCTCAAGGAGCTCGTGGGCATGTTATGATTTGATTATCAGATTTGGTAAATGAGATCACAAGTGTAATCAACAATTATACAATACTCTCGAAGGACCTGACTTCAAACCAAAAAAAAATTGAAGACAAATTACCTCAATTGCTGAGCTTATAGTCTGAATGATGTGATCAAAAACACTAGTTCTTTCCACCTCAAAAGACCTCCAATGAAGGAGGCATTTGTATATGAGGCATGCTGCAATTGGCTTCCCTCCAGAGAATCCAAGATCTTGTGAAATACATTTGATGAGCAATTCTTGGTTTTCCTATCAGCATTTAAGAAAAATTGGACATTAAATAAATCCCATTCCAAAGAGAAATGATTACATTTTTTTAGAAGCTTACTTGCTGCTTCTCATTGAGAAACTTCTGAGGTTTCTCCTCATTTTCAAGATCCTTTGCACTAGTTGGAGTAAACCCTGAGTCCTGAAGCTACATATTTTTAACAGGGTCAATGTCAATTCAACACCAGCTCACCATATCCTCATCATGAAAAGCTATCATTTAATACAATCCTACTTACAGGAGCAGCTTTTGTTTCACCATTTAGTATAGCTCCATTATCCGGAATCCTCTGCTAAAGCAGAAAAATTATAATAGAAAAAAGGATGTTCTACAAAATGAAAGAATTCCAGGATCAAATACCTGAAAAACATTAGTTTTCTGACGAGTAGCAAATGATTTACTAGTGGGTGAAATTGCAAGTGTCTGTTGACGTAATACTTGATTTTCTGATTCTAAGTTAGATTGCTTCTCTTCAAGCCTGAATCCAAGCAGCAAAAGAAATAATAGTTTTAATACTACTGCAGGGAGAAAGCAGACAAGGGAAGAGGGTTTAGATTCCAAAAAATTCATCATGCAATGTTAAACTGACTTTTGAAGTGAATCCTGAAGCTGGTCAATTTTCTGTTCTGAGTCCTCTAGCTTTTTAACAAGTTCACCATTTCTAGACTTGGCTTCCTCATACTCTTGCTTAACCAGCTCTGAAGTTTTTTTCTCTAAAAGAAGCTCCTTCTGCAATATTGAAAAACCATAAATGACATTATGAACCTTAAGACAATGTCATCTGGCATTTAGCAACACTAAATTCATAACTTAGATTGCTTCAAGTGAATGTATCTGCTTGCAGTTTCACATATCAATCAAGAACTCTCTCATTCACCTAAACCCAATTTTATTGATAGGATTCACTTACAATAAGTTAAGAAGCAAATTTGATAATTTTCCAATTCAAAGCCTCTCTCATTTCACCTACTTTAATCCCAATTTGGTGAAAGGTTTCCCTCACAGTAAGTTCTGAAGTAAATTTTGGAAATTTACAAATTACTGTTAAGTATGGTCCACAATGCCAGTATATACAGCTGATTAATAAAGACATAGTTTTTATAAACTACCTTTAAGCTTCCTCCTAAGTACAGATCATCCCTTCTAAAAAGATTTAGCCAAATTGAAAATACGGACCATATCCATAAATTTGCACTTAACCAAGTGTATTACTAGAAAACTTGATGAGGCACGTTCAATTTTGATGAATCAGAATGAATGGCATGACTAGCTGCAGAGCAATACAGCAATGACCTGGTTCTTTACAAGCAAATCTGATAGCCATGGCTATCAATATGACAAATGCTAAAGAAAATCCAATTATTCTGTAAATAGTATTTAATCAACATTTCCAAAGTTAAAATACCTCACTAAAAGTAAAAAAAAGGATGGAATTTTCAGAAAATAAATGCATTTAATATTAGAGGATGGAAAGGAAGCATATATTATTACCTTCAACGTATCAAGCTCCAAAGTCAAACCATCAATCTTCTCTGTGTCTTCGACCAATACTGGAGTTTCCTTGATCATAGGAGGTGCTTCTTCAATAGCTCTCCTAGCTTCCTCTCGCTCCTTAATAAGAAGAGAATTAACTTCATCCACTTGCACTTGTAAAGCAAGAACAACTTCCTGTAACTTAGCAACCTCAACAGCCTTTGCCTCTTCAACATCAGTCTATGCAACAAAAATCAGTGATGTTAAGAACTGGATGGAAGACCTTGAAAGATGCCGAGATAAAAAAGGATGTATTTAATTTGCCCTAAGTTTGTAAATTAAAAAGTGCTAAATTTACTATCAATCATTACCCGTAAACGTTTCTCCAATTGCACCCTCCATGTGAGTTCCTCCACGCGTTTTTCAAGCTTGTCTTTTGCTTCTTTAAGTGCACCAGTTTCTCTTGCAGCCTAGACAAGTAGCAGCTACATTAATAACAAATATGTATGCTTGAGTAAAGTGGTCCCCTTCCCTATCAGTATGGGCTTTTCAGACATACGGTTAGACCATCCAAAATTCATATACTATCAAGCCAAGGGAAGGGGCTCAAATCCCACCAGCGATATATATCCAGAGAAATATTAATTTACCATGTCGTATACAATGGACTATTCACCCAGTGTTTGTCACATACTAAGCCTTAAAAATTTGCTTGTGTGCTAGGGAGAGTGATAAAGTAAATATTAAGTAGTTTCCTTTTCTAACAACTTGACCTTTTGGAACAAACGGTTAGACCATGTAAAATTTCCAATGTAACAATAGATTGCATAATTGGTCTTTTGTGTCGCATTAGATTATTATGACAGAATAAATATACTGTCCAAAACATGGCTCCTATTAATATAAATATAATATTAATATTATGTAAAGATGCAAACCATTTTGAGCTTTCGTAACTCCCTCCTTGCAACTCTTTGCCTCCAGGCACACTGGAAAGTGATTGTAGATTGCTGCAGATGCATATAATATGAACAATCTCTGTAACAGCGCCATCGTGCCTGCATGTGACATTATACAATTCAATAAATCCACAGGAAAAAATTACTTTCAAAATTGAATTTTAACAAGGTCACCTGCATGATGGTTGCAGCTTTGGTCTGCATTCTAAACCGAAATTCATTCCGTGCAATCATAGTTCTCAAACCAGTTTGTATTAAAATCACCGAAGAGCGCAGTAGCAAGTAGAATTTTTGAGCAACATGACATCGCAAACTTTTTTGAATCTTCACAGCAGCAGCCTCTCTTCGAAGATATTCATACAATTTAACAGCCAATCTCCCTGCATGACAATAATATTGCATTTAACTAGAGAAAAACACACATCTCATTCGAAGTCACTTTCATGTAAAAACCTTTCCAATTAGTAATCCTCACTAGCCCATCTTATACGCATTAAACAGATTGATTGCAAACTTTCAAATTCAACTCCGGAGAAGTATAATTTAATGTCCATGAATTATATGAAACATGTCATTAATTACCTCTCCACAGAGACTGCAAACTGATTGCAGCTTTGCGCAATTTAACAAACTCCTTGCGAGCAATATATGTCCGAATTTGCCTTTGAATAGTCCTGGCTGCAACACCCAAGACCTCAGATCTTCTTGCATCTAACTCAGCCATCTGACCAGCTCGCAGAAATACCTTCGTCTTACCAATCTGTTCCAAAAGTTATACACAAGAAAGTCCACATTCGTCACTTGTCACAAAATAGATAAATCTTTTGCCATGAAGGTAACAAGCAGAAGAAACTAGACGTTGCTGAAACAATTTTAAAAAACACTTGAATAGAAGCGAGTAATATCACATAGCTAAATTGTTGAGACACAGTGGCATGAAGGTAAGAGCCAAAAATATAAATATAAAGCAAAATATCCCATTGTTTTGCACAAGTACTATGCCAAGATCAGTATTTGTTGAGTTCCCAAGAAATAAAAATCTTAATGAGGAACAACATGCCATGAACTTCAATAAGTATTACCTGGTAACCAGCCAAACCCTTTTTCTCAAGAATTTTTTGACAGGCAACCTTCTCATCAAAGCTATATAAAACAAAGATAAATCATGGTTAACATCCCATGCCAAGTGTTGAGCAAATACTTTAGGCATATAAGCCCTCTTATTTCAACTTACTTGCCCTCCAATACTTCTGGAGCCAGAACACCAAAACGATGAAGGAACTCATAAAATGTCCTTCTAGTAGGATACCCAGCACAGCTGATTCTGATTGCTTCAAGGACCCCCTACACAAAGGAAATGATTGGAGATGGATGACTTTAACCACAAGGAGGCAGAAAATAGTCAAAATCGTTAAAACTACTTACACCACATCGCAACTGTTGAATGATGTTAAAGTTCTCAAAGATAGCGGGTTTGAGAACATTATTTGGCTTCACACATCGAATGTAGTGAGGTTCTGTTGAGCTCAACGTCTCCATCAAAGATTGAAGTTGTTGCTGTACTTATAAGAAGTAAAAACTTTCTGTTAGAAATAAATACTGGCCTCACTTTTAACAACCTCTGCAATAAAGGCAAAAAAAGAGAGTTGAACCAAAAGCTGAAAATTGAAATTATTGCATAAACTTAATTTCAAGAACTTTAAAAATTTAAACAAATGTTTATGAACATTGCGTTTCGTATTATAACTACCGGATACCTTGTCAGAAACAAAGAGTCAAACAAAGAAAGGGCTGCTAAACCAGAAGGGTGAATTTGAATATTCACAACCCCAAACATAAAGCTTAATTTGCACAAGAAAAGCCATGACTAAACTCATTAGAAAAGTAAGATAACATAATAGGAGAATAGATTGCCTTAAACCGTGATCCAATTGAAGAAAATTTAGTAGCCTTTAAAGATTCTGTTGGAAGGGGAGGAAATAGGCCTGCTACAAAGGAGCACTTAGAAGCATTCAGTAAATCTTGGTGCTCAGCCACAACATAGTCCTTGTTTTTGTCAAGGAACTGATCAGCCAGATACATGACCTGAACAAAGATACAAGTTAGAGATATGCACGAGATAAATGATGAAAAAGGAAACAGAAGTGATAAGATCACCTCTCCCGCATAATGAGCAATTGTAAAACTGGTACGAGAAAGTTTAGGCTTAATAAATCTCTTGTTGTTTTTGAATGTCTGATATAACTTTTGAGCAAAAGTTTCATGTGTTGACCTAGGAAACATGCTGCACATGGACATCATAGATGATAAGAAAGAGAATAATGCAGGACATGATTATATGCAATGACATGGAAGCTCCAATGCTTTAGCGAACTTTAAACGCAGATATCAACAAATGAATCATCACTTAAAAAATAAAGAGAATAACTACATTATGATTAACACATTCTTGCTTTAGCAAACAAACAAGAAAGGATGCTTTTGTTAATTAAAATGCGCTCATGTTAAGAAGATTATGAACACAAAATAACCAACAGAAATACATAAATTTTCATTACCAGGCTTCATCTAACAGTGAGATAATTCCTCCAGGTCTCTGCAAAGAAATATATGAACAGAAAAAGAAGTGAATCAATTATGAAATTCATAAATTTACAATCAATCTTTAGGATGCCTGACAGAAGGTTAAAAACAAAATTTTCTAAGTAATCAACTAGAAACACAATAAAAATATTTCTTTAAAAATGACCTAGAATTTTTATTAAAAAGAAAAGAAAAGATGAAAGAACCTTCTCAATCAGATCTAGGGCATCTTGATTGTCCACAAACTCTATATAACTCCAATTGATCTCCTCTTTCGTGTACTCTTCTTGTTCCATTTTGAAAACATGCTGCAACAGTTAATAAGCATACCATGTTATGATCATACAAGAAAAAGTGATTATCAACTTTACCATGAACTGACCTGGTTAAAATGTTGTTGCAGCTTTTCATTGGTGAAATTAATACAGAATTGTTCAAAACTGTTAATAAAGGAAAATCAAAGTATGGTATTAGAAGCTGAAACTAGTTGGCTCTGAACAGAATTTTCATAATATTCCTATTTAATAATTTAAACAAAGTTAACTATACTCCAGTAAGTAGCAATTTCTTTCAACAATACTAATCTGATTATGAGAAATCTCCATTAGTAGTTTGACACATCAGATATTAGCACTCCCATCATCTTTTGAAACAAATACACTATAAATAAGAAGAAATTGCATGTACAAACAAGTTCTTTCATCTTGTATAAGAAGGTAATACATAAAAGTGAAATACTATAGGAATATAGTCCTATTTCAAATGACCACACTTAAACTTGTTTTTCAATCAAATAGAAATCAATGACAATTGTCTCAGAACATGACTTAAGAGACTCCAAGAACTTGCGCAACATCAGATACACATAAAATTGAGCTGATTTCTAGTTTTTCATAATAGTTGAACTCATTGACTGACACTCTTCCATCTTCAAAATGGTATGAGAAACACCTTGAATAATCTAATTTCTAAAACTACTTTAAATATCAGTTGTTTTCGCATTGTTTTATAGTTAAATTGAATTTACATCAATAAATTATTAACAAAAAAATACCTATTGAACTTGAAACTTTCAAACCCATAAATATCAAGGACTCCAATCAAAGACTTTGAGTTCGGATCCTGCCCAATAGATACATTGATCTTATCGACCAACCTGTCATCAAATATATATTAAACAAAGTGAGAAAATAAAATACTTAATCTATTAAATTAAGGAAAAAATTAGTAATCAAGTTAATATAAGCCCTGATTACAATGACAAATGGATGATTAGGGTTACTCTGTCTATTTTTTAACAAAAAAATACAACTACGTGATTTAAATGAATAGCTAGATTTACTTTGATTTATATTCTTATATCACCTTAATCTAATACAAGTAACCTATTCACTTAATTGTATAAAACAAAACTATCCTAAAGATCTATCTTTACAAAATATACCAGTCAAAAAGGCGGGAATATATTGTTTTGGCCAAAGCATCTCTGCTTCCAACAGCAGCATCAGGATCAAGTGTCCTCGTAATAATTTCTTCAGGGGTAACCATCACTCGTTTTATTAATGCATCCTCCAAACTTTTTGCATCACACCTATAATAAGCAAACAATTAAACTCCTTCCTTACTACCATATGAGAAAAAACATCTCCAACACTTAAAAAGAGATTTAAGAAAATACATCAGCAGCTCAGCCGTCATCTTGAGATGAAACCTAGATTTGTCATCTTTAACAACAGAGGAATCGATCTCTTCTCCCTTGGCAAATTCAATATTGCCGAGGTGAAGAATTGCAGCTACAACCCTGAAAATCGCCTCCTGAAAAGTAGCTTTTCAATCAGAAGGCAGATTAACATATGATCGTAGATGAAAACAGTCAACAAAAACTTCAACCTGCTCTTGGTCACCAATGCCAACAATGTCCATAGCCCTTCTGGTGGCAAGATATTCATGAGCATCGTTTACACCATCCAATTCATAACAATTTGATTGGTTGAGGTAATGAAATGACTTGGGGCTCCCCAATCTATATTTTTCAATTTCCTGAAAAATAGTCACTAATTTAGATTTTTATCTTGCACTATAGCTCACACAACATATGCAAACTTATATCAACAAACCGAACTTCACAGCACTGACAAAAATCCAATACTAGAAGACAATACCTCCAAGGGTGCTGCACAAAGGAGGTAGAAGCAGTGATAATTTCTTTCTGGATCTGATATTTGGCAAACACGTGACCTTTCAAGCAGATAAGTCCTAATAGCAGCACCCGATATCCTCCCACTTTTGTCAAATTGTATCTCAACAAATTTGCCGAACCGACTACAGGTACACATATGGCAAAAGAGGACAAATAACAAGATTCAACTTTTCCATCTATACTGAAATAACTTGTAATTGTTGTTATAAAACTGAGAATGGTGCTTTGTCTCTATAACAATGGGGATTATAAAGCATAACTAAGATGCAGGTTAAGAAATGAAAAGAACAAAGCAAATCTCTCAATTTTTATCAAAAAAAAGAAAAAAGAAGTTTCCGAACACATTACTTCTACTTCAAATACTAACTTGATTAAGTACTCATCAAAATATTATTTCATGTAACCAAAACTATATGTAAAGATATTCAGAGAAATATTGACCTAACAATAAATGTCAATAAAATTCAACAAATTTTCAAATAAAAAAAAACTTGCACATGGGAAAAATTAACCTTGAGTTGTTATTCCGAACAGTTTTGGCGTTGCCAAAAGCTTCAAGAACTGGATTAGACTGCCATATAATTCAGCCATCAATCAGATTCACGTACTTTGAACATTATATATACAGTATCCACGAAATTGCATATAGAATATGCCAATCAATCCTAGATCTTACCTCAAGGACTTGTTGCTCAACTGTCCTTCCCTCAATGCCAGAACGGCCACCCAAATATGCAAGATATCTCATAAGCATCTTTGTAGTTTCAGTCTTACCAGCTCCACTTTCTCCACTTACTAAAATGGAGTTGCTCTTACCTTCGTTGAGCATAGCCCTACAGATTAAAAGTAAAAGGAAAAGGTGGTCAAGATCACTGATCCACAACATATTAGTATTGTCATGCAATAGCATCTCAAAGAAGAAATGGTATAATAATCTGCTTAAAAAACTTGTTTTCATACCTATATGCAACATCAGCGACGGCAAAAACATGAGGACTTAATTCCCCAAAAATTGCTCCTTTGTATTGTTCCATCATGTGTGTATCATACAAATGAGGAAGTCTTTGAAACGGATTTATTGCAATCAATATGTTCCCTGTGTATGTCTGAGAATAAAAGAAATGGAGCCACCAAATCAAATGAAAAATGTCTAACAACCTTGGATGGAAAACTTCTGAAATTAAATGTAACTTAACTTCTTCTTTTTTTCTTACATAGATTTCGTTTAGCTCATATCGGGTGGCAAGATTCTGAAGAACACCAGGTTCATGCAAGTAGGACAACTTTGTCATGTCATCAACACCCCCTGGTGGAGCTTCAGTGTCTTTCGGAAAAACCTTTGAAAAATTTGCAACAACCTATGGTACCAAGAAAATACAATTGCACAAACCATCATCTTGTAAACCAACTAAAATGTTTTAAACCACAGAACATTGGGATCATAAATCTATGGAACTGTTCAGATACTGTAAAAGGAATATTGACAATCTTGTTCTTTTTTCCAATGTAGATAATGAGAGACACAAGAAAAAGCTATTCATTTATGTCCTTCACATTGATGACAAGACATACTCAAGCAATCCTCTTTCTTCCAAAAATTTAAGACAACTCAGATACTTTGCAAACACTTAAAAAATAAAACTAGAACCAATTGGAAAACAAATCACATCCGAAGATGTGATAGTAGCTTATTTTCAAAATGACAGAGTTAGTCATTGCTAGGATTAGCATGCATGTTGTTATATAAAAAACACAAGAAGATTTTTAAAATTCAAATTCATAACAAAACCCTAAATAATATATAACCACCTAACTGATTACGCCATTTAAGACCATAAACCAAGCATGTAGGACCAGGACGACAAAAATATCTCTCTCAACAATACTAGAGAACAATGTAACATTATTAGGTTGGTTGTCTCCTGTGTACAAATTGAAGGGCATAGCTAAGCCATGACATTGACATTGTCGTGTGCTCTATAAGAGCTATAGCTAAGACTGAGAGAAGTCGAATTGCTACATGTTTCTTAGGAAGTTTGAGACTTCAGATGATTTGCCTAGTTCAACTATGCTGACATATGGGTCAGGATTTGATTCTGAAATCTGAGGATTACGAGCAACTCCTCGCTTTCCCCAAGTACAAGAGCAGAAAGCATGCATCTCAAAAAATAAGGCGGACAAGAATTTTCTGCGGAAAAATGTAAAAATCATTGCATTTAAAGAAAATCTATTGGCAAAAGTAGCTAAGTATCAGCTCACAACGGGATTCTAAAACACAAGAAAAAACAATTTGATGATTTTCGCCCAATGAAGGGATCCAAAAATGGTCCCAGTAGCCTTTTGTCCTGCATGTCAAATCATGATAGAGTGACATCCGAATTCAACAATGACTAGAACTAATAACGTGCAATATGATGGGATGATTTTCAAAAAATTCTCTAAACTACACTAACCATTTTTCCACTGCTAGTACAAACATGGACATCATGACCATCAATTTTAAAAACTTCACCATCAATCCAAGCTAAGACTTGATCTTCAACCCATACATGAGAACCAACAACAATGTTCACTGGAGCTGCCTGCATATCAAAATTGCCAAAAATATTAGTTGCCATGATTTTACAGCATTATGTCAACGCACTGAACCAAAAACCATAAAAAATACATGTATAATGTTCTCTTTTTCCAATAAGGAAAATATGGTAGCAATAAAAAGTGAAAAACTCATGAAATAAAAACAAAAGATAGTGAATTGAAAGCATCAACAATGCAGTTTAAGTGCAGTCGCTAAATTAATAAACAGATGATGATCTCAAATACATCCCTTGTATTTGTGGTGCATTTTGCTACGTATTCTACTACCCTGTGTACTCTTAATTGCAGATGAAACATTTTTTACCAATGATTCTTCTAGCCAAACCGCATTCAATCAGATAGATCTTTCACATGTTTTTCATTTTAGCAAGGAACTGGTGCTTAATTGAAGTTATCATCTATATGCATATGAAAGTACATATTTCATCAGAGAATTGGGCAAAAGTTGTATACCATAAGAATCATCTTATGCATCCATCTGAGTTCATCTCATTTCAGAAACAATCATAGCACTTCTTTAAATTCGCTCTGACACTTGACAATACAATCAATCTAGCTTCATATTTACACCACTAGTTCTCTTCGCAACAGACCCATTCGCCTCTCTTTCACAAACTAATTTAACTCCACAAACCTTGTATATCTGTCCCATTCACATCTCTTTCACCAACTAATTCAACTCCACAAACCTTGTATATACTAGGAATCATTACATGTATCTATACATATTCCCCACATTTCACCAACACTCATAACACTTCTATACAACTGCACTAAAACTTTAAAAAACATCTCTTGCATATCCTATCCCTATGCTAACTCCACTGATTATGTTTGTAATAACCCCATTCGCCTCTCTCTCAGCTAATTTCACTCCACAAATACATCACTCGTATATTATAAGAATAATAATCATATATATATATATATATAGATATGCAAATTCATTACACTTCATAAACATAAAGCTGGATTATAATTGCACCAAAATTTGAGAATACAATCAAACTGTTCTCGTAACAATCCAATAATTCTATTCATAACAACCCTATGTGCCTCTCTTTCACCTGTTAATCCAACTCCAATAATTCAATCTTCATTATAATTGCACTAGCATTTGGCAATGCAATCAAACTATTACCACAACAACTCCAAGAATTCTCTGTCACAACGCTACTTGCCTCTCTTTCACCAGCTAAGTCAACCCCGCAAATACATCCCATGCATATTCTAAGAATAATAGTGTGCATTAATCCAAATTCATTATACAACAGCTTCAATAATTCTCTTCGTTACAGACCCCTTTGTCTCTATTTCACCAGCTAATTCCACTCCACAGATACACCCCTCGTATATTTTAAAGAATAATTATATGAATCTATCCAAATTCATTGCACTTCACAAACAGAATAATTATATGAATCTATCCAAATTCATTGCACTTCACAAGCATTTGACAATACAATCAAATAAGTCACATGACGACTCCAATATTTCTCTTTGCCATAGGCTACCAGTTCGCCTCGCTTTCACCAGCTAATTCAATTCTAACAATAATCATATGTATCTATCCAAATCGACACACTTCACAAGCATACCTTGCACATCCTACCACCTATGTTTACTCTACTGATTATATTCCTAGCAACCCCTCTCACCGCTTTTTCACCAGCTAATTCAACTCCACAAATACATCTCTTGTATATGTATTCTACGAATAATCATATGTATATACACAAAATCAATACAATTCACATAAACCTCAAATATAATTCACTGGCATTTGACAATGCAATCCAAACTAATATTTCGCAACAGACCATCTCTTTCACCAGCTAACATTTGATCCCTTGTATATTATAAGAATAATCCTATGTATCTATCAAAATTCATCACACTTTCATTGACATAAAAATCTCAATTGCAATTGCACACCACAATCAAACTATTCCCACAAGAATCATAATGTTTACAGCAAATTAAATTTCAAAAACAAATACCCCATTCTAAAAAGAACAACTAATTCTCATATATCCCAACAACCACCAAAATCCCACTCAAAAGCCTCCCCAACCAACCTCAACATAATCCAAACAACCACCAACTCCAATAAAATAAAAAACGGAACCAATATCAGATCCAGAAACACCACCACCACCCAAAACCCTCAACCACAGTCACGTACCATCCGGCAAGACGCAGAACTAGCTCATCCGAGAACGTCCGAGAATAACCCGGAGGCAGTCCAGGCAGTCGCGATCGTAGTACCCGAGCGACGATCGCGGACCCACGGTTCTTCTAGAGGACGGGGAAGTCTCCCCCGCCGGAGCTCGGCCGGCGAACGAAGGCGGCGAGAAAACCGGAGGCAGTCCAACCACCGAGTTCGGAATCGCCGGAGAGACCTCCCTCCGGAGGAGGGGGCTCGCCCGCAGGAGTTGCAGCGGCGGCGGTGGTGGCTTGTCGTGGGAGCCACCAACAATGGAGGTTGAGAGGGAGTTGGGCTTTGGAGAGGTCGTGCTCTTCGGAATGCGAAGCTCGGGGGCGATGTTTTCGGGCTTATTTACGAAGCTGCCACCTTGCGCCGCCCCCAGCGTTTCGGGTTTGCTGCGGCTTCGAATTTTTTTGAAAAATAAATAAATAAAAGGGTGCCTGGTTGTAATAAAAAATTTTATATAATTTTTAAAAAAAAATATTACAATCACTTTTAGATCACACTATTTAAGTGGATTCATCCTTTGTATATACTTTTTTATATAAACCTTGAGATTATATTATAGTATAGATTTATTATAAAAATATTTATACCCTTCCTAACCTTTTATATTATTTTTTGCCTCCTTTTTCCTTCTCTCATGTATATCAATTTTTTCAAAATATTTTGTTATTTTTTACTTCTCCCTCTATCCCTTCCTCCCATCTTCTCTTACTTTTATATTTTCTAAAAATATTATTATATAAAGGTAAAAATAATAAAATATTAATGGTGGTATATCAGCAGCTTGAGGTTAAAACTCACTATTTTTTTAATTTTTTTTATGCTTCCTTTTAGTTTATATGCTGAATAATTGCGTCACGTGTGAGAGCAAGATGTGATTAGTTAGAAATAAAAAAAGATAAATAATAATGAATCATCTTTTGCAAAGGGCTTCCATTTGCAATTTGCATTGAGACGAAAAAGAGATTTTATTTTGTTACATACATTATGATATATTGCCTCAGTGTGCAAATATATAATGTCAGCTAACGTGAAAGCCATTTTCATTATTTTTGGTACTCCTATACATGGGCAAAAGTAATCACATGTAGAATATAATCTTATCCATGATATTTAGAAACACCACAAAAGGGATGTAATTATAGATGAACCGATATAATATTGTCAGAATCACCTTTTCAAGATCAAACCGAATTGGCTGTTTCTATTATAGGGCTGTTAGATCACATAGGTTCCATATAAAAACAAGTTTTTTTTTTTTGAAAAAAGTAAATATTTAACGCTTGTGGCTACTCTCTTCGCAATGTTTGTCAGACCATGTCAACATGGGATGAAAATCATCCATCCCGCTACCATGCTTATACACTTCTACCTTCTTGTTTAGATTTTTCACACCACAAAAATTAAAAATTATTTAATTATTTGATAAGATGATGCAAATAATTTTTTAATAAAATAGAGAACATAAAAACTTACATGATGATATGTCTAAGTTATCCTTTTAAAAATTAGCTAACCAAATTAAAAATCATTATGTACATCTTTACTAATAAATTAGATTTTAGTATTAAATATGAGACTAAATTGAAGACTTTCACAATCTACACTCGGCTCGTATCTAAAAGCCTAGCCCACGCCCTAATTGGCTAGTGTCCAACACCATATCTTACATCCCTAGTACGACTCGTTGCAACATGATGAGCCATAGTCAACTTTTCAAAAGTTGGTTAACCAAGTTAAAGATCACTATGCACATCCCCACAAATAAACTAAATCTTATGTCATGAGGGACCAATAGCTTAGCCAACATCTTTAATCTAATTTACTATTTAACACAAAACCAAGTTGCTTTGATACTATCTGTATCGACTAGACTTAATGTGCAAATTAATAGGCCTAAATTATCTCTTCAAAATTGCTATCGTCTATTTTTACTAATAAACAAGTTATTACTCTATTAGGTTTTAGATGTGAAACTATTTGACGGTGTTGGGTTTGTCCTACATCGGTGGTAGAAAGCGTTGGTGTCTTGTATATAAGTTAATGAGAAAGTTTTATTTATTGAGTTAATTTTTGAAATAAGAGAGGCCTGTGACACCTATTGCAAGTCGCCTTTTGGGGGCCCAAAGGGCCCAATAGTAATATCAGAGCCCAAGGGTACATAACAAGTAGTATCAGAGCGCAAGGGTCCCAAGGGTACCTAACAAGTGGTATAAGAGCCCAGACGTACCTATGAAGTGGTATCAAAACAAAATTAGGATCTTGGGAGATGTGCTTGCCTACACCGATTGGCAGATGCTTCCTTCATGAGTTCCACCAAACGATGATTATTTTGGGGGTCGCCGTAGTTCAGAGCAAGATTACAATCTTGGGAGATGTGTTTGCCTACACCGATTGTGGATGTTTCTTTCATGGGTTCCACCTGATGATTTAAGGGAAGTTTAAGGGGAGTTGTAATGTCTGATGAAAAGTGAGATGAGATTACTAAACAATGATTGTTTCACCTAATGATTTAAGGGAAGTCTAAGGGGAGTTGTGACGTCTGATGAAAAGTGAGATGAGATTGTCAAATAATGATTGTTTCGTGGTCGTCCCTATGAAAAATGAGATTGTCAGATGATGATTATTACGGAGACGCCCAATGTGTGAAGAGGAGTTATTGGGTTTGTCTCACATCGATTGTAGAAGACATTGGTATCTTGTATATAGGCTAATGAGAAAGCCTTATTCCTTGAGTTAACTTTTTGAGTAAGAGAAGCCCGTGACACCTGTTGCAAGTCGCCTTTTGTGAGCCCAAATGGCCTAACAGTGTTATCAGAGCGTAGGGGTACTTAACAGAGAGACCTCACCATGGTTGCAAAAATCAAAATCATAATCGAAATCAGTTTTCGAGGGAGTTAGATTCGGAATCGAAATCGGTCTAAATCAGACAAGAATCGGTCAAGTTGAATCGGTACAAATTGGTCATAACATAAATATATAAAAATTAGATATTGATGTTATTTTGATATTATTGTGTGTATTATATTTTATGAAATTTTTTCATATTTTTTGGGATTTTTTTAAATTATTTTTAATTAATTATAATTTTTTACTCAAGTTGGAATTGAGTCAACTTTTAATTACGAGAATGCCACTTATATTCGATCCTCCCCCCGCCGCCGCCCATGTACCCTCCCCCAATCGCCGCCGTCGGCACTGCCGCCTCTCCCCGCCCCGCCCCGTCGTAGCCGCTGCCGCCCCACCACCCTGTCGCGGGTTGCCCCGTCGCCCCTTGTCCCACCCTGCCATCCCGAATTGCCCTTGTAGCTCTGTTACCCATCATTCCCCCCCTCGGCCCCCGCCCCGCCCCGCTGCCCAGTCGCCGCCCTCGCCCAGTCCCTTGTCGCCCCGTCGCCTCCCTCGCCACTCACCCTCACCTCCCTCGTTGCTTGCCTCCACCACCCCATCTCCCGCAGCCATTGCACCCCAGCCCCGCCCTCCCCGGCCGCCCATCGTCGCCTACCTGCCTCCGGCCGGAATTGGCCGATTTCGAAATCGATTCGAATCAGGTGAAATCAGCTCAGAATCGGCCGATTCGCAAACCGCTTCAAGCCTAACCAATTCACGTGGTTTTTTAAATTGGATCACCGGCAATCCGATTTAAATCGGCCGATTTCGAGTGGAATCGGTCGATTTACCCAACTATGGACCTCACAATGCACTCACCTTAGAAAGTTTCATCTTTAAAATTCTTACAATTCGCCTACTGCTAGCCCTACCCTACATTCTTCTTTAGCTCATGATCAATAGCTTAACTAGCTTCTCTAATCTAGCTTGTCATCTAGTATAAAACCAAGTTGCTCTGATACCATTTTATCTATCGGGCTCAAAATGCAAACTAATAGACTTAAGTTATTTCTTCAAAATTAGTTAACTAGAGTTGACGATCTATAATTCATTCTCACTAATAAGAAAGATCTTTTCAATTAGTATTAGATGACCACAAGCTAATCTTCCACCATGATGTAATAAAGCAAGTACAATCACTAATATTTGATCCCAAGAGACAACCCTCTCTGTACATATAACTGTGTAAAACTTCTTCCAAACAATTTCGAGTAGAACCACTCCACAATAATTCCTTGAGAGAAACCTATCCACAAACACATATCAATAACTTGCCAATCATAACTAAGATTGATCTAAATAGGGTGAGAAAACCAAAAACGAACCGAACCGATGTTGATCTTGATGGAGAATTCATTTTAGTTGAAGACTCGATGAAGAACACGAGCTAATTGATCTAAATACACAAAGCAAGACCTCCTTTTCACGACAAAAACTGTTTCTTTCTCTTCTCCACACCCAAAACCTTAGCACCCTTTGAAAATTGAACTTGTTTCCTCAAAATAGGTTCACTCACAACAAAAATCTTAAAATTTAGCCTAAATAGTCCCAAAATGTCTCCAAAACCATGCCAAATCTAAGTTTGGGTTAGACCCATGCCGCCAAGCGCATGGGCGCTAGCTGGTCGGGCTCTAAGGCGTTGGGCCCAATTCTAGAAATTTTGATGCCTTGTGGCATTGGGGCACTCATCTAGCATTCAAGTGCTAGGTCGTGGCGCTACGGCACTACATGCCACTCCCCTTCTTCCTTCATTCACCATTTGTTGCTACCACTCCCGCTCACCTTCACTACCACTCCTCATGGTGTGTACAACTATAACACTTCCCTCCCATCCTAACTTTGGTGGCTGCTACCACAATTGCTAGAGTTTCTTCTTACACTGTCATAGTGGTATAAATAGTTAGTCAATTTACTGATTGTTATGAGTAGGGTTGTTCACGAGTCGAGTTGACTCGCGAGTTTTAGCGAGTCGACTCGACCCAACCCGAACTCGTTATATTTATAACTCGACTCGATAACTCGATATTTATAACTCGACTCGACTCGGTGACAAATAAGTCGATCACGAGTTTTATTAAACTCGGATCGACTCGATTTGATATAGACTCGACTCGTAACTCGAATGACTCGTAACTCGAATAGGCTCGATTCGACTCGGTATATTATTCTCAACGAGAAGAGACGTTTCATCTGCTCCATATTTAATTGCAACCAATTTCAATTCAATTGAGATGCCTTCAATTGATATACATATTGATATATATGTTTGACAGCTAAAACAACGAGCTTCATCTGCTTTAAACAGATAGAGAGCTCTAATAAATACAATATGTAACGACCCGCCATTTTTCACTATATTTTTTGTGGGCCTAGATGGCTAGGTGTTACTTAAACCACTACTAAATGCCGAGTATTTTAAACAAACTATTAAATAATAGTTCCCACAGTCTTAGACCACTTCCCATAGCCACATTTATAACTCAAAGCAAAATAAAAAGAAGTCCCATTTATTTCCCTTCCCCTAACCTAACTATCCTATTATACTTTTATTCTACCTTAGATGAGCTGAAATCAAACAATTTTGATTGGCCTACATACCCATGTCGGGATCAAGCTCGATGTAGTTCTATTGGCCGATGGGTCAGTCCACCGTGCCATTATAAAATATTGGGCCGATGGGTCAGTCCACTGTGCCCCCT
>JAVDBV010088132.1:0-17523 GCA_032619315.1 Piper longum | reverse complement strand
ATTGGTTATAGAGCATGTCATTTGGAAGTTGTGATGGTTGTTTTTGTTTTATGTGATTTTTCCATATTTTTCTGTATTTTTTTAGAATTTATTACGAGTTTGAGTCGGAATCGAGTCAATACTTATTAACAACTATGCCATCGGGGTGTTTTTCTCCTTCCCCGACACTTCCTTCACCCAAACCCGTCGCCGTCGCCGCCCAACGCCACCCCAGCCGCCGATCGCCCGCCACCCAGCTCGTCGTGCCATCGTCGTGCTGCCCCGACCAAGCTCGGCCGCCTTCCAATCGTTGCGACGCCAAAATCGCTCGCGATTTCGTCACCGCCCCGTCGACGATCCGCGGCCGTCTGAGCCATGCCGCCGTCTCCGTGACGTCGGAGCCTTCCCCTCGACCTTCCATCACTTCCCCCTTACCTAGCGCCACCGTCAAGGCCGGGTGTGAGTACGATCGGAGCAATCGACCGCCCCGACCGAACTCGACGCCGCCGTTGGTGGTCATCACCGCCGCGGCTGCCCCCATCGTCACCACCACTGGGTTGGGCTTACCGAGACGGTGCTAACCCTTACCCCTGATTGCCCCGCCGGAGCGGTCGCCGGAAAACCACCGGAACTGCAGGAAAACCGCCGGAGCTTGCCGGAAAGTCAGACTCGCTGGAAATCATCTGATTTTCCACCGAATCCCTCCCGTAAAACCCCACCAAACGTCGGACGCCTCCAAGCGCCGAATCTGAGCCACGAACCATGCGAGGTATAATTATTTTGATTTAATTAATTAACAATATTGATTGAGTGAGCAGCATGCTAGGATGTTAGGATTAATGATTGATGTGTTAGATATTTCCATGGTAATACAAATATGAATGTGTGTGATGTGTGGTATTAAAAATGAATGATAATTGATCAATTAGGTCGATTAAACAATTACTGTAATCTAATGCAAAGTAGATTAGGAAAACTTATATTGCTTATTATTGATGTATGCTGATTCATGCATGATGACGTGTGTATGCTATAGGGTGGGTGAATGCATCATGAACGGGCATTAGTATTTAGTTTTGATGTGTAGGTACGGAGTAGGAGCTTACCGCCTAGGTGTGACACCACGCTAGGAGCTTCTACCAGGTCCGTTTAAGACTCATCTCTGATTTGCACTCTATTCTATCGTATAATTGGTTTTCTACTCGCAGGACGAGTTAAGTGGCACTTTATCGGTTCCCACCTAACTCGGTCCATTTAGCCGAATAGTTTTTCGAGATTAATAATCCTCGAGGATGATATTCCTCGAGTATGCTTTGAAATTCAGATCCAGCTCACGATACCTTTGGGCCTACTTTATTAATCCCAACCCAGACCTATATACATATGGTTTTCGCGTTTTGAGTGAGAGATGGAAAGAGGGAGGCGGCCATGGCTTCAGACAAGGCATGTGCTCGTTTGCGGGTTGATGTTGAGGAGGACCCACTTCATCCCGAGGGATCCTGCTAACTCCGCGTTTGAGTTCCTCACACCCGGAGAACGTGGAGATTTACGTGTACTGTTTAGTACAGCGCATGTCCGGACTTGTGGTTCAAAGGGTACTAAAGACTACTGCCTAAGAGTACTCGACTTTTGGCTCAAAGCTAGGAGTAATATGGAGGACGTAGAGGGCTGAGATAAACGAGAATGAGATTTGATGCAAGACGCAATAGATGAGATGGATAATGAAAGAGAATTAGATAGAAAGGGGGACGCTGCGGCTTGAGGGCGATGGCTCCTGTTAGTGCCCTTGTGAGAGTTCTTGAGGAAGTAAACGGTTTTTATTCAACAGGAGGGTTAGCTCTCTTGTGCCAGTTTGATATTAGTTATTTTTCGGGCCAGTAACACTCGTTACTGACGATTTTCTTATATATATGTAGGTGAGAATCAAGACGATTGAAAGCTGCTGTCGGGACTGCGGAGGAGCAGCACAAAGTCACGCACACATGTACCTGTCGTGCGTAGGGTGTAATGATTGTGTGTTAATGTTGTTTGAATAAGATTTTATTGCGTCATGTTTTGAATGGGTAAATGTGAATGACCAAGGAGCTTTGGAGCTCGGACTCGGCTCAGGTGAAAGTGAAAGTAATGATGCTTGTGTGATAAGATGCTTGTGTGATAATCAATCGGCTTTGAAAGTATGTATATATATATATATATATATACACTTGTTGTGGACAGGTTGGCCCTTATTGCACTTTTATGGGAAATTATGTCCGTTTGTTTTTAAAGAAATAAGCATTTTCTTTATGATTTCTCGTTTATTATTTTCATTTTGATTTTTGCTTACATGTCATGGTATGCATGTAGAACCAGCGTTAGAACCCAAGCATGACATTCATACTCTGCATACTGCGTCTACGTCTTGACGCCAAGAGTAGGTCCCGGTCGGCTTTACCAAATCTATTAGATTAGCGAACGGTTCGGTCACCGGTAACATTTCTGGGTCGGTTCTTGGGTGAACCGAAACGGGGTGTTACAGATATATTGCTTGCCAGTAATGATATAGATTTTTTGCACAAAACGAAGAGATTTTTATCAAAAAAATTTAAAATGAAAGATCTTGAAAATGCGTCTTTTGTATTAGGAATTCAAATACATCGGGATCGTTCTCAATGTATATTTGGATTATCACAAAAGTCCTATGTAGAAAATGTACTTAAAAGATTCGGCATGCAAGATTATAAACAAGGAAATACCCTTATTTCTAAAGGAGAGAAATTTAGTCTCAATCAATGTCATAAAAATGACACAGAAAGAAAGAAAATGTAAAAGATTCCCAATGCTGCAGCAGTGGGTAGTCTTATGTATGCTCAAATATGTACGCGTCGAGATATTGCGTATATTGCTGGAATGTTGGGCAGATATTTAAGTAATCTGGGATTGGATCATTGGACAGCAGCCAAAAGAATCATGAGGTATCTTCAGAGAATAAAACATTACATGCTTATATACCGGAAGTCAGATCAACTTGAGATCATTGGGTATTCTGATTCCGATTTTGCTGGATGTCAAGATAATCGTCGATCCACTTCAGGCTATGTCTACCTGTTTGATGGAGGAGCTATTTCTTGGAGGAGTGCTAAGCAGACACTCATAGTTTCTTCCACCATGGCGCTGAATTCATAGCTTGTTATGAGGCATCTAATCAGGGAATATGGTTGTGAAATTTTGTCACAGGGCTGCGCATGTTGATAATATTGAAAGACCACTTAAGTTATTTTGTGACAATCAGTTTGTAATATTATATTCAAATAATAATGAGAGCTCATCTAAATAAAAATATATAGAGATCAAGTTCCTTATTGTGAAAGAAAGAGTTCAGAGTGGTAAAGTTTTTATAGAGCATATTGGGACAAACTCTATGATTGCAGATCCGCTTACTAAAAGTTTACTGCCTAAGGTCTTTCATGAGCATGTAGCTCTTATGGGTGTTGTATCATTTGCTGATATACTATTTTAATGGGAGTTTGTATTTGGTTTAATGTTTACTCTGTTTTTTTTTGTATTTTTGGTGATCTCATAAGGTTAGACCAGTTGAAAATAGGCATGTTTAGATCAAATTACATGTAATTTTCATGCTACACATACATATTTGATCTATGTTATTTAATTATGTTGATGTATGTGACCGTGGATGAGTTTAGTTACGATAAATGTAACGAAAATCGCTTTGATCCTATATTAATATTAATTAAAGGATGAGATCGTTATTTTAGAATAATAGCGTATGTTATTTTAGAGCTCATAAGGTTATATACAATTATTTGTGTATATATAGTACAAGTAGAAGATTGTTGGATGTTGGGTGTATATATATTTATATAATTGTATCATATGTTTTTATTATTAAGGTCTGGGCCTAAATTAAATTGATCTATTAAAGTTAAGGTTAATGGACTATTAATAATTAAAGATAAGTATGGATAAATATATGTATATACCGGTTTTCGTAATCTCTAATTTATGATGGATTAAATTAGAATTATGAAAGATAAGGATAAAATTACTGATATAAGTATAAATACGATTATGGTCCTCAAATTTGTACGGAGTTTTTCTTTTTGTTATTTCATCATCTAGAAATTTGGTTTTACATAACCAATATAAAATTTGAAAAATCAAAACCTGAAGAAGTTAAGAATAATATTGCTTTTATGAATTCATGTACGTTTCCGCTATTCAATTATATTTACTTGATAATTTGATATAAAAAACAATAAAATTATGTGCTATTCAATTATATTAAATTATGTGCTATTCAATTATATTTAATTGATGATTTAATATAAAGAATGTTATTTTTTTAACTGCATGCCCCGGGAAAAAAAGTGTGGGTAGTACTGGATAACATATCGATTCATTTAGAAGCTAAGAAGGTTGTTCTGGGAGTGTACAGAAGAAACAATAAAGAAATGCAAAGCCACAAAGTTTTGTTAGGTGAGAGGGTGGGGAGGGTCCCAGAAAGAAGGCAAACCCGTGAGCAAGCCGGGAAAAGCTTGCAATGAGAACAAATTGCCGGCGAGTGGTTGGCAACGCAAGAGCGTCAGAAGACAATATACATGCTTGCATCTTATCTCGTGAACCTGGTTCCAAATGAATGCGTGCATGTAGCCGACACAATCCTTATCTTCAAGATAAGATTGCTGCTATTTCAACTGTCAGCAATTGCTCAGAGTGCTGGTTATTATTTGGAAGTGAATAAGGTGTGTGGGCATCATCACAAAACATGGTAGTATTATATGCTTATGCCTTTCTCTTTTGGCTTCAACGGTGTGTGGAAAAGATGGTAACTACTTTGTTCATTTGTTCCCATACATTTTGCTGCAAATCGAACATAAGAAAGAACAATGATAATCCCTTTTTGCACAACTTCATTTTGTTTCTGAGTTTTTTTTTCTCTAAGGCATTTCGTTTCTTGGTTAGAGAGCCAAAACAAAATGAAATGAAGAGTAAACAATTGAGCTACGATCTCCAGAATTTCTGCATCCATATTCGCTCTGTTTTCCGCTCCTATAATATCTTCGCTGTTGAGACACAAAAATCCATGAGCTGGGTAACTACCTTAACTAACTGGGAATATTCTAAACCAACACATTGCCATTAATCTGGAGAATGACTGCAACAGCTTACATGCAGCTTCAATAACTTGCGGCTGGTACGAGGTGCGAATTTCTTGCTCAAATAGAAGTTGTGTAGCCTATCGATGGACCACCCAAGTAGCGAAGCAGATGGCAGAAATGGCCGAATCTAAAGCTCTTTCACACCACTGTCTACCATTCAAGTGGCATGCTGTTATTGGCATCAATCATTTTCTCTGGTTTCAAACTCTTTCAGATTTGATCCAGTTGACTACCTTCTTGCTTCGGATTCAAACACTGAATCTTTAGTTCCGCTTTTTCGGAACCGCCGACACCTTATCTTAGTGCACAAACAATATCAATTTGGCCTTAATCGGAGACCAAGTTAACGCTCATTCAGAGCATATCTTCTTATAAAATTTGAGATTTAGCTACCGGAAAATGGTCTTCCCCATTTCAAGTTCTTGACGTAGTGTGCCATTGAGTTTCTAAAGAGCATAGAATATATGTATGAGCTAAATACTAAAATGTGGAAGTTGAAATGGCTCTTAGCTAGCAATATTTAGAATGATCATGTATGGCTTGGTTGAGTTGTTGGAGATGAATGTGAATGGAATTTGAGCCTTCATACATGTACGTTTGGCGGTTGTAGTATGATAGTATCCGAATAAGAGCAGGTATGAAAAGAAAGGTTAGGTGACACTAAGACTGTTGGAGCACTTATATTCCTGTTCTCATCTGCAACAACAATATACTCTAAAAAAAAAAATTAAAAAAAAGGAAAAAAGAACAACAACAATATACTCTCCTCCTTAATGCAGATTGTTATTTTCCTTAATTCAGATTGATATGAAAGCACTATGATAACATTTTCACTTTATCTTTCCTAAAAAGCATATAACTCTCTTTTGTAAAGATTTCAATCACCTTTTCCTATATATGCTTGCACGGCTGCTCCCTTATGGCATTATAAAAAACAACCAATAATCACCAACTTAAAACAATACCGTATTACAAAACACACACATAAAAACCATTTTAATCAAACAAAGTGCAAACCAATTTAAAGTACATAAAACTAATTAAGTTCAACTTCCAAGTAAATACTTGTGTTATCCATTTAATTTAACAGCGTTGTTATGCGTTTTACAATATAGAGGAAATTATCTTCTATCATTTAATCCTAATTAAATATTTGATATATATTAATACAGAGTATAAGCATGCAATATGAGTGGCAATTTCGTAACCTCGCCCACCTTCTCCTCCTTGTACATGTATATAGAGCACACTCACTCGAGCTTCTCCTTCCATCACTCCCTACTCACAGCCCAAGCATGTTTGACCACTCCTTCTTCCCCCTACTCATCTTCACCTTCGCCGTCGTCGCCACCGTGGTGGCGGCAGCGGCGCCGGAGACCACCAACAATGACACCGATTTCATCCGCAGGAGCTGCGGCGCCACCCTCTACCCTGACGTCTGCTATACCACCCTCTCCGCCTACGCCAGCGATGTCCAGACCAGCCCATTGGAGCTCTCCCGCGTCGCCGTCTCCGTCGCCCTCCTCCGCTCCGCCCGCGTCGCCTCCTTCGCCCGCCGCTCAGCCGCCAGCTCCCCCGCCCTCCGCGACTGCGCCTCCGTCCTCTCCGAAGCTGCCTACCATATGCGCCACTCCATCTCCG
This sequence comes from Piper longum, assembly GCA_032619315.1. Classification (NCBI taxonomy): domain Eukaryota; kingdom Viridiplantae; phylum Streptophyta; class Magnoliopsida; order Piperales; family Piperaceae; genus Piper; species Piper longum. The sequence continues at coordinate 10,744 of JAVDBV010088132.1, read as the reverse complement.
AGCTACGCCGCGCCGCCGGGAAGCGCCCGCTCAGCGACGTGGCGTTCCGGTTTGCCATGGCCAACGTGGAGACGTGGATGAGCGCCGCGCTCACCGACGAGGAGACGTGCACCGACGGTTTGTCGGAGGGCGGCGCTTCCTCCGGCGCCGCCGGCGATATATGCCGGCAGATGTCGGACGTGAAGGAGGTAACCAGCAACGCTCTGGCGTTGGTGACCAAATTCGCGTCGAGTGGTGGGACCCGTTAAACTATGAACTGTCCGTTTATTCTTATTACCCGCCTAAATGGCGGTGTTTTTATTTTATTATTAGAACCAAAATCAAGTACTTTGATGAATATGTAACTTATACATGAAATATATATATATATATAGCAATATTTATCACTTATAAAATTTCGAGCTATTTCTTCACCAATAAAATTTCGGTTTGGACTATTTCTTCACCATATATAAATAAGAAAAAAATAAATTTAAAAATAAAAAATGATAGAATTAACTACATCTTTAGAGGGAGCTTCTACAAATAAAGTGCAATCAGTTATGGACTGTTCTTATCTGATTACAAATGTGGAAGCTGTACTAAAGTGGCATAGATATATATAACCATACGTGGAGATGGTTTATTTTGGTACCATGTAACTGTCATTATAGATGGACGTAACACATCTATGTGACTGAGGCATGCTAACTCCGTCTCGTGACCTATTATTGAACTCGCTATGCCCCACGAGTCCACGACAAGGGATGATGTTTTCGGCAACCATTGATGGAGTTGTAGCCTTGTAGCTAGGCGTGGATTTATGGTTCACGTCAAAACGGTAAGGCACTTAAGTTCGGGCTCTTGAATCATGTTCATTTCGCCTCTACCGAAAGTTCATAAACAATTGACAGTACAATAGTTAAATACAATACAAGGACCGTCCCACTCCACCAGAAAGTGGAGAAGGTAGGGAAAAGTTTCATATTACGTAACTTCAGGTTTATATAATCGGCACAACACTAGAGATATGGAGGTAACTCGATTCGGCATCGCTCTACGGTGGCTGGATGTGTCTTTTCTCTGCGAATTGGGAATCGTAGCTCACTGGCAGAAAGAAGCTTTGAGACACCCCATATAATTTAGTTCATGGTTCGCCTTCACTCCAGTCGCATGAGACAACACTACCATGTGAGAATGGAAGTTAATTTGGACGATAACATGTACATTTGTGGCCGCCTATGGGAAAATTGTTTCTCGACAACGTATTGCCTAGCTATTGAAAAGAATAATATAATCCACTCGAAGCGTCCGTAGTTATTCATCATTGAAGAAGACAATGAAGAGTTGTTGGCCGATGGTACTTGACGTGTCGTACCGCCATGCCATCGTCTTCTTTGCTCCTGCCAGCGAAAGTTTATCAAACCTCTCAGATTATTCGGATTCGCAGTTGATTTTTCATGCCAAAAAAACACCAAAGATTGTCCTACACGTCATATATGGTATCGCCGGTAAAGTTGGCTCTCTCTGCTCCCACGGCCATTTCTTTGTTTTTAATCCTTGCATCCTTAGTACAAGGGGTAAAAGCAGAAGTGATTAGTGACCAGGCGCTAAGTCCCAAGAGTGTAATTGATTGAAGTTGATTGATCCCCCGCTCAACCAAACTGAAATCCACAATTGGTCACATCATACACCCCAATAGTGCCGACATCATTTCGCCAACCAGAGATAAACATCCTAACTGGCTCATGACAATTGCCACCACACATCCAAATTTTAAGAAAAACGTTCAAGCTTGATGTTGCTTGATTATAGATTAACACTTCCAAACCATATTCTCTCAGATCGTCAAAAAGGCAATCGTCAAAGATGTATGAAAGAACAGCGGAAGAAACCTTAGCAGCGCAAAAATTTGATATTGAAATCACGCCATCAACTGCAACCAAAATTTCATGGGATGTGTCTTCAGTTGTGCTTGGAAGTTGGAGGTGCAAACCTGCTTACAAACAATTTCAGCCAATTAAAAACTATGAGTTAAAGACGTAAAAACCAGCACCAACAGGAAAATGTTATGAACAGCACTGCTCGAAACAATGGCCAATAACATGTTAAGTGACATTATGATTTCCAGTGAGAAGCTGAAAGTGTCCTCTAGTTGAACACTAACCTAATGGAAGAAAATCAGCTCCCACTGGATGATGCATGGGATCTACATTGCCAAAGTTCTCATGGCTGTGCATACTCAGCTTAATGAGCTACCATGCCAACAACAAATAGTTCTTACAAGCAGACCTTATAACCAAACTTCCCAGCTAATTTTCTTTCTTGAGATCTAAGTAAGAGAGCTTCTCAATTGATGCACCTATCTGAAGGAAAATGTTTAAAATGTGGTGCTAGAGTGAATGTTATCAGACACTGAACAAAATGAAGTGACATTGTACGGATTCCAACTCAGACCACCAAGTTTCAAGCTTGTAAGTACGATATTTAGTTATAGCCACCAAGTTAATTTCACACATTAACTTAGCCTATCGAAGGAAATACCATTCTCACAGCGTGTACAATACCTCCATCATGCCATCATCCCATGAAGTGTTCAGAAACTTAAATATAACAGCTTACCTACTTAACTGTGCTAGCAATATAATTGGAATAAACTTGACCGGCTAAACATTTTTTTTTCATTTTATTTCCACAGGAATCTGAGCTTCAGAATATAATATGACTAAAAATAAATTCCTTATAGAACACTATTTTTACAGAGCAACACTTGTTACACACAAACTACATAAGCACAAAAACCCAGATCGCAATTTCGTTGCAGCTTCATTTTTAAAATAAAAAATTTTGCATCCAGAGATTTCGAAGCTAGTGTAATCATCAGATATACCATAATTCCTAAACAACCTTACTAGACATGCAACATGAATAAATTCCGTGCATCAAGAGGCTACAAATATACTAATCCAGATTTGCTTAACTTCAGCCTGTGTAGGGCGATGAAGAGCTTTAGTGCATAAACATTAGCCCTTAAACTATATCATCCTCTGCCTTAAAGGGAAAGACGAGAGCAGCCAGCTGGCACTTACCACTAAAATGTCAGAATAATTTGGCAAACAAGAACCTAAAAATCTGGCTCTAAACTAGAAGCGTGAACTCAAAGAAGCTCGCCAATGAATTTTTCGTCACAAGCCAAAATAATATAGAACAGAAACAATGGCCTCTAAATCAAAATATCAAATGATAATTCTTCGCCATTAGAACATGGGAACAACACATCTAGACAAGCATTACAATATACCAATACTAAAAAGTCGGAAACGAAAATAACATCAACTCACCAACATGAAATTTCCAAAGTCTGTGCTTAGCAGGGAGAATCGACTAGGATGTCGAGATAACCCCCTCAATTATGTTTTGAATCATATAATCATCCCACCTCCATACACACCATAAACTTGCACAAAAATATCTCAATGCAAAAGATGTAACCACATAATATAAAATTTCGTCCACAATACTAGCCCTAAATCAAGCTCAATACCAGTAAGATGCAATTTTTTGATCCAAATCAAGCTCAATGCAAGCAGAAACTTAACCATGTAATGTAAAATTCCATCCACAATCATTTGCCCCGAATGAAGCTCTCACAGAAGACGCAAAATTAATCAATAACATCTACTCTAAAATAAAGGTCAATGAAATCAGGAATAATGCAACAACATGATGTAAAATTTGACATCCAAACAAACAGCAATGTATCGAGATTGATTGATGAGGCGAAATTTCATCCACGACCAAAATAAAAAAATAAAAAAATAAATGAAAGAGGTTTTGAAGAAGAAGAAGAAGAAGAAACGTCACCATCAAAATCACCGCCCTGGACCCAAGCCGGGGTTGATGCTGAGCAGCATGTTGTTCCCGCTGGGAAGATACGCCACATTGGGCGTCTTGGCCAGAGTCCCCGCGATCTCCCTGGACGCCTCGATCCTCCTCAACTCGATGAGGCCCATCCCGGCGGCGGAGGTGGCGTCGGAGATGAGCTTGGCGGACTCGCTCTCCCCCTCGGCCCGGATGATGGCGGCGCGGCGCTCCTGCTCGGCCTTGGCGACGACGAACTTGGACCGCTCGGCCTCCTGCTGTGCTACCTGCTTCTGCTCGACGGCCTTGGAGAACTCGGGACCGTAGGACAGGTGGGTGATGGCGACGTCGTCCAGGACGATGTTGAAGTCCTTGGCGCGGCGGATGAGGGACTCGCGGACGAGGGCGGACACGTGGGGGCGCTCGGTGAGGAGCTGGTCGGCGTTGAACTGGGCGACGACGGCCTTGACGACCTCGTTGCCGATGGAGGGGAGGACCTTCTCGTCGTACTCGATGCCAAGGTTCTTGAAGATGGTGGGGAGTGCGGGGACGTCGGGTCGGGAGAGGAGGCGGAGGGTGAGGTTCACCATCTGGAGGTCCTTGGTGCCGGAGACGGAGGGGAAGGTGTGGGGGCGGGTGCGGATGTCGAAGATGAAGGGCTTCTGCAGCCACGGCACCAGGAAGTGGGTTCCCTCGTCGGCCGTATCGTCCAGCACGCCGCGGATCCGGTCGAAGATCACCGCCCGCTGCCCGCCGTCGACGTTGTACATCGACGCGTTCACCGCCGTCGCGCCAACCCCCACGACGATCGCAGCCCTCGCCAGGTTCGTCAGCAGGTTCACCGCCGGCTGGGCGTTCCCGGCCATCGGAGCTGCGGCGGTTAGGGTTTCGGCGGGCTTGAGGAGAAAGAAAGGGCGGGAAAAACAAAAAAGGAAATGTTTTTTCTTTGTTTTCTGGTGAGTCGGGTCTGGTTATGAGCACTGGGATCCGAAACCTGTTTAACCACTTTGCTCGTTCCATCCTATATTTTAATTAATTAAAACTTAATTAATTAAATTAATTCCAATAAAATTTGATGTAAATTCTCATAAAATAAAGCCAGCATTTTTTGGGCTGATTTCACCCTATTTTTATTGTCTAAATTGTTGGATTTTGGACGAATATAAAAAAATGTACTATATATTATTATTTAAGGTTTGATTATATTTAATTAATTAAAATTAAATTTAATGAATCATTAATATAAATATGAATTAGATATATATGTGTAAATATTATTTTCATAATTTTTCTTTTATAATGAGTTAAATTAAAATTATAAAAAATAAAGATAAAAAGGATTATGGTCCCCAAATTTACAAGTTATTTTTTATTCTGACATCCTATTGTCCATAAGCTCTAGTATTGTCCAACAACTCTAGTCTTAAAGAACCTGGTTGAATTTAAAAGATTAAAAAATTTATAAAATTCAAAAATTATTTTAATTTTATGGATTGAATTATGCTCTATATTTTTTATAATTTAATCTGAAAAAGGTTTTATTGTGATGATTTTATCGTCTTTGAAATTTTTGATTTAGTTAATAAAATCAACATAAACTAGTTGGTAATACGAATGACTTATTAGATTGATCTTTCTCTATTGTTAGGCTTAGACAATCTCCCCTATAATCCAAACTTGTTTATTATGTAGATGAAAGTTTCAAGCACAGTACACTGCTCTCCCTCCTCAAGGGTGCGTATTTTTGTCAATCTTATTATTTTCCCTCTTTGTGTGGTTTATCTAAATCTAGGTATATCAATATTATGAAGTCGAGCTAGATGGGCTAACAGATGCAGTCGTTTAGGTTATATTCAAGCAACGCCTTTATCCTGTTGAGCTCTCGTGAAAGGCATTAGCAACAATGTTTCATTGGTTCGTCGGTATCATTTCTAATGGTTTGGCTCATAAATTGGTTAATTTTTGTGCGATTTCATAAACTAGGATGGTCTTGTGATACCTTGTTTTGTAGGTTACATTTTGTATGCAGAATAAAATTTTAGATATTTATATTAAGTTTTCATGACCATGAAATGTACTACAAATAATAAAATAGTACGGCTTTGTTACCAACTTATAAACTTATTCTTTTGTATGGGAAATAAAGTTACAGATGTTTTGCATTAGGTTCTAGTTATGAAATGCGCTGCAAGTAATTTGCAAAATTTTTTAACTGTTTTAAAGAATATACAAATAAATTTTTTTAATACTCGAATATTTAATATTCATACATTTTTTTAATATATGAATATTTAGTAAGATATAGTAAACTAAAAGTATAACAAATAAAAATTAATTTAATCGGTTTTGCCCCAACTAGAACTTGAAGGTACGCCTTCCTCCTTCCATGTCCCAACCTTGCCTACTTCTGAGTATACCAAAAGAATATACAACGTTGCAAGCAAAAAGCTGCCCCCCCCCCAGCTTTTCTTTTTTCTCTTGCTTCCCATTTCCAAATTTTGGACGATCAATGACCATCCACCCATAACCTCCTTTAATCACGGCGCATGATATGCCCATAAGTCAATCTTCTTGCCGCCTTTTTTTTCTAGTCACTAAAATTCGATCATTCTTCTTTTTTTCCTCGAGATAATTGCATTGTTTGAAACATGACTCTTGGCATGTGTGTTTTGGCTGATGCCATCTTGTTTTCTCTGTCTTCAAGTCATGTATGCAGAAAAAGAAGAAAGACTTTCCAATCAGGATTATGACCGAGTCTGTTCCTTGTTGGAAAAACTGTTACTGTTGGTGCTCAAAAGTTAAAGACTTGAACTCCACATAAACTGGAAGTTTGCTTTAGTGATGTTTCCACTTCACTTTGATCTGATTTGGGTTCTAACTCCAACGCATTACGCATTCAAATTCACCCCCAAGTTGCTTAAAAAAATCCTATTATGAGACATGCTCAGATTCAATCATTCGACTTCTATCTTGTTTAAGCACATTAGCTTTTGCACAACCCCACCTCCAGGCCTATTTTTTTTCTCACCAGTTTTGCAATAGGAACTACCTATATTAATCTCTCAGCTCTTCAGATCGCATTCGTCATTGATATAATAATTCAGAAAGCCGCATAGAATCAATTGTATGATGTTTAAGCTTCAAGTTTCATCTATCTCCCTCTTTGGACAGCTCCACAAAATCGCATTGTGTGACGAATCGTTAGAAGTGCCGTTACATCTTGCTTAGACGGCCGCAGTTCAACCCGCTTGAATCAAGCGTATCATATATATAAATCTAATAAAATAATCCAAAATGATATTAAAATCTTGGGCACTGATTAATGGATGCACCAGGCGAGCAGAATAAAAATGGAAGATTGTCAGACACAAAGGTACCAAGAAAAGACCAAACAAATACGAGCAAAGGTATTGCATCATATGGTCTCCGCTCCCAACTAAAGCCCCAGGCCAGCAGTAGTAGTAGGAGAGGAGACCCCTCTCGCTTTCCCCACCCAACACTCCAAAAAGCAAAAGCGAAAAAATCATTCTTCCCTCTCCATTTAGCTTCTTTTAGCTCCACAACAGTATACGACAATGGAGGACACGGAGCAGCGGCTGCAGCGGGAAGTTGAGCCGAGAGTGATGGAAAGGTTCAACCTTTGGTGACGGTGGAGCTGGGGGAGTTGTTGGGTGATGATCTTTTTTGCTGTAAAAGGGTGGTGATAGGAGGAGGAGGGGTGGTGGGCAATGGAGGGAGGTGGAGCGGAGGAGGAGCTGGAGAGGAGGAGCCGGTTCTTGAGTAGTTTGATAGAGAAGAAGAAGGCCGGGGATCACAAGGTGAAGGAGGAGCGGTTGAACGTGAAGGTGCGGGCAGCGGACATGCCTCTGGCTCACCAGAACAGGGCCTTCCGTTGTGCGAGAGATTACCTCGACTCCATGCCCAGCAAGCTCGACAGCAAGCGCCTCGCCCTTAATCTCAAGAAGGCAAGCTTCAATTATATGGCATCTCTGTTTGCTGATGTCTCTTGTTTCCTTGTGATTGCTTTCCTCTTCATTTTAGCTTTTTATATTGATAAATGGATATGCATTTGGAAACTATCGGTTCAAATGGAGCAGGACGATTATATTGATGGTTGATGTGAAAAAGGGAACTTATTTTGAAGGTGCAATTTTTTCTTTGCTCGTCTCAGATTCTTAATTGCAAGTATATGTACTTATCCTCTTGCTTAATCCTTTTGAAAGATTGATCTGGGAGGGGCTGTTTTATGCATCAGTGTTTTGTTTATTGGCTTCATGTTCTTTATTATAGAATGCCATGGTCTTATGCTTTGGAGGGCTAGTTAGTTCATGCATTTCCTCTAGCTACACAGTGTTGGAAGCTGGGAAGACTGCTGTGAAGATGTCTACAAGTTCACCTTTTGTTATTGTCCTTGCAATGTATGGATCAATATCAACTGTTTGTTTCCTTGAGTTATTGTCCTTGACTAAAGGCTGTTAATCATTGAAGTCCTCGTCCACCCTCAATGTGTTCGATGAAATGCATGGCAAAAAAAATATTCGTTCTATATGACACCTAATATTGCTTCCTATGGAACTTAGTCCTTTTCTGCAACAACTTCTACTGCCGCTAATATTTGTAGTTGGAAACTTGCAGGGAATACTGTTCTTCGTAAAGGTGCATTCCAACTTCCATGAAAGACGAGATACTGCTACTAGTTTATCATTTAGATTCCATAGATGGGGACTTAACTGATTAAATAAATGATGGCATCCTCCTTTGTAACATTTTTTCATCTCACAAGCTTCTTAATGTGTAGATTTTTCTGATTTGGTGATTAACTTTTATCATGTCGATTGTGTGTAGTGATTGTGAAGCTTGATTATGCACTAACCTCTTCCATAAAACATTTTCAATATCTCACAAGTATTTATACGGTGAAGTTTTCTGGTTTGGTAATTTCAATCTTGTCTGCACGCATCTTCTTTCATATATGAGCAACAAAGGTCTATCTAATTCATTACATGTCACTTCTGCCGTGAAAAAAAACATGGTTTTTCTTTGTTGCATGGTTTGACAGAATAGCTATAATGGCATTTTCTGTCTGCATAATTTAACTGCAGGGATAATCATTTCTTTAATGATATCCATGACTTTTTTATATGAAAATTGCAAACAGAGTTAAGTTTGTTCAAAAATTCAATATTTCACTACTGCCATATCTTTCGAATACTTCATTGGTTCATATTTGGCTAAAGTAAAAGTAGCTGAATTTTTTAAAACTGGCGCTTGAAGAGCATTGCTTAAATCTTTCTCTGTTGAATGTGCTAATAGTGATTTAGGGAGCGTGGAAGTCTTTGTTTGCTTGCTACTTCAATTCACATTTCTGTTTATACTTGATTTCAACAATGAGCTTACGCATTTGTAATTTCTTAATCTACGATTTAGGAATTTGATTCTTCATATGGCCCTGCTTGGCATTGCATTGTTGGTACAAGCTTCGGATCATATGTAACGCACTCACTTGGAGGTTTTTTGTACTTCTCCATTGACAAGGTCTACATTCTTCTGTTCAAGACTGCTGTTGAACCTCTGAGCCTCTGACTCTTCCAGTGAACATTGCGCAGCCTCCTAATCTTGAGTGTTAAGAGGAAGCATATGTTTAAATTCTCAAAGCATGACATTATACTCTAGAATGGTGCAATGAATGGCTTAAACTGTTGTTCTTGATCATATATATCAAGGGTTTCCTTAGCTCGTCCATTTGTTCTTCCTTGATTTGCCGAGTTCCAAAATTGATTCAAGTAATTTTTGCTTCTTAGTAAAAACGAACAGGTGCATTTTACCTTTTCTTTGGTGGGCATATTACGCTTTATCCTAAATATCCTTGACTGAGTGACTCTACTGCTCGCTTCTTATTCGAATTCACAAAGTGGTGTTTTTTGTGAGAGTTTGGAGGAACTTGTAGGCAAATCTTTTGTAAGCATTCTCTGAGACTATTGATTTCCCTGATGTGAGTAGAATCTCAAATCTTAAGTAAATGGAATGGAAGTGCTTGGTGAATGTATGTTTTATTTAACTTCGAACATGTTTGATAAGCATGAAAAAAAAAAACGTAATTATAATGATGTGCACAACCTCGATACATAATTTACCCTATATAACTTGAAACAGAAAAAAAGTTACCATACTCTCAGTTTAACTGCTAAGAACTCCGAAATGTTATAAGATTGAGATCAATGACATTTACTTCCAACTCTCATAAAAAATAACCTCATTCATTACATTCAAACTCCATGAAAAGAAATGAAAATTGCCCACCCCTGTTACATGAATGCAGAAGGAATCGACACCATACAAAGAATACTCTGGAACTGCAAATGTTCCAATTATAAAAATAAAAAAAATTGTATCCAAACTCTCATTTATTTTGAAAAATTTACAGAAGAATCTCACGGGCCTCCCATACACTGCTACGCATGCTTGCCCTTCGCCCTATCTCTCAAGGCAACAGGTATTATTGTGAACGAATCAACACACAAACCTCCTTTTGAATGGGTGCAATCTATCTGTTTCATAGAGAATTTGATATCTGTTTCTTTGTCAGAATCCATAACAATGAATTCACCAACTACATAGTCTATCCATTTTTCTCTTTGTCTGATGCCATAAGAATCATCTTTGTCTGAGTTCTCTAAACAGCACTCGAGTGAAGCCTACTGAATATCTGAAGTAGACAGCTCAAAGCGTACAGGTTTCATTTCCCAGCCATGCGTGTGAACGCCTACCCATTCTTTTGGAAAATCTACCAAGGCGCAGTCTGAATGATGCACAGTACAAACCTGCCAGGAAGCGAAATTTCACCATTCCATCCACTTCAAACCACCACATTTGTTGTAATTAGGCCACCCCATGGAACCTGCAG
>JAVDBV010088131.1:0-19500 GCA_032619315.1 Piper longum | reverse complement strand
TGAAAACAATACATTCACATACGAAATCAAAATTCTTAATTCAAAACCGGTAAAAACATACCTTTAACAGTAGAAGGATAAGTCACTTGGAGTTTTTCTCACTCCAAATCCTTCAACCCTTGTTGAAAAACGTCTTGAGCATATAAGTATAGATAGAGAGAGCTCAAAGATTGAAGAAAGAAAAGAGTAGAAGATGGGTTTCAACTCTCCCATCTCCCTTTATATAGTGAGAGAAAGGAATCCTTCCTAATAATACATACCTAATTTTTATTTTAAAAAAATCAATTGCTCTCCTAATCCTTCCAAAATTCAACCACTTGAAGATGCTCCCAATATTTCTAATATTTTTCTAATAATTCAATACCTCATGCCTTACATCATCCAAACCATAATAATTAAAACAAGATTAACTTATTCATTTTACCAGACGGTTACACTAGTAAAAAAAAATGACGTGCATCGTAAAAATTTATTTACTTTGCAATAAAGTAATATTTATGAATTGTTCCTATCCACATAACCTTTCCCATCTAAATAAATTATTATTATTGTTTTCATTATTGTTATTTTTTTCGTGGTTTTTACAAATACCTGATACAATAAGCCTACAAAAGTCACCCACAAGTTCCGAATAAACCATTCTTATAAAAATACTAAAAACGCATCTGAATCCTCCAAAAAGGAGATAGAAGGATTTGGCAAACAAGCACCAAACACAACCATTTTAAATGTGAACTGGAACCAGCAAAATGGTATATGCAACATTCCAGTCCAGTAACCGAGGAGTGCATACAACATCAGCTCCAAGAGACCAAGTATGCAGTGAACATTGCTTAGAATATACCAAAACTTGAATCTAAATCTTCCAAAAAGAAAGAAAATTGGGGGGAGGGGAGGGTGGGAAAGCATGAACCATTTGAAATGCAGATGGGATCCAAAAAAATTAACACATCAGCACCAAATCCAACCATATGACCGCAAATTGGATCCAAAAATAACACATCTTACAGGAAATTGAACCATTTGAAATGCACATTGGACCAAAGAAAAAAATAATACAATAAGCACCAAACTTTGTCATTCCAATGCAGTTTTGGATCCAAGAACACAACACAAAAAATGTAATTTGAATGCAAGTTGGATTGGATTTGTGGCTCAACCCAGGGTTAACAAAAATGAAACACAAACTGGGGCAAACAAGCACCAAATGCAACCATTTCAAATGCAAATTGGATCCAACAAACCTGTGCATACAATTCAATTCAAAAATATCGCAAGAATCTCACATTTATCTGCCGCGAACAAGCAGGAGAAAGAAGGGGGAAGGGAAGAGATCAGTGGAAGACAAGCTCCTGTGTAGCGTAGCGTACAAGGAGTGAGCGTGCCGCTGTGCCCACGTCAAACATACCACGGGATGACGAGCGTTGAGATGGGGGCTCGATCAGTGGGTCCGGCACCATCATGTTGGTCAATCTTGGCTCGCATCCGTCGGGCACAATATTTGATATATTTGAATTATCGGAAAGGGCATCCACATTTATACTTATCTGTGCCTCTAGCTTAATGTTTGTATTCTTCCACATTATTTCAATTGTTTTTACGTTATTTCCCCCCCTTTTATTATAAATGATTTTGGATTAAATCTATGATGGTTCAAGAACCGAGTTTTGATATTAGGCACGCAGATTAAATCTATAATGTTATAATATGCTCACCTCGTACAAGTCTTGCAATATTTTGTCCCGTAAACTTGAATATTTCTCGGTGTATTGAATTTCTTAATATGTAACTTCGTCTTCTCATTTCCAAGCATTTTATTTTAAATTAAAGCTGGGGCAAACACTATATTAAGCCCTATATATGTTCATTTTACCCGAACCCACTCCAAATAAAGTTAAATTAAATACCTTGCTTATACATTTGTAATATTTAGAAAAACCGGTTTTTTTTTTTTTGAGGACGATAAGGAAATGATATCCAAAAAAAAAAAGGGCACAAGGCATTTTAAAAAAGGCACTGCATTCAATTCTTATAGAAACTTGGACCGCTTACACAAAAATGCAGAATGATCCGCCCATTACCCGTCCTCACAAAATGACCATTCTACCCAAATCCCCCTTCACATTGCCGCCCCACGTGGATGGCCATCTCCGATTTTTTATAAAACCCAAATGACCATTCTACCCCACCCGCCTCTAATATCTCCGCCAGCAGCCGTCCTCGCCAGCCGCCGGAGACGACGATGAGCTATCCGCCGCCGCCGTCGAAGAAACCGAGGATCGACAACGAAGACGGCGATCAATCCGATGAAGAAGTAGACGGCAACGACGGTGACGAAGATGAGGAAGCGTTGGCGGCGCTGGTCGAGCACAGAGCCAGGGACGTGGAGCAGCTCAAGCGGCAGCTCCACCGCGCCACCAGCCTCCTCCGCCTCTCCCAGTCCCGCCTCCACCGCATCCGATCCCGCAAGCTCCCCGATCGTAAAGTTCCCACCTTTACCCCCACCGGCGGCGGCAAGCGATCGACGCAGGTGCCGGCGCCGGCGGAGAAGAGGGAGCACGAGGATCTGATCCCTTCTGTCCGAAAATCACCTTCCCCGCGGCTGCTGAAGTTCCAACCCAGCGTCATCTTCCCCAGCCGCCACCGTCGGAAGCTCCGGTGCTTGGAGCTCAACCCCGTCAACGACCGCCTCTTCGCCACCAGCGCGCTCGAAGGCCTCGTCGGGCTCTGGCAGATCCAGGTCGGCGGCTCCGGGGCGGCGCCACTAGGCGCCGCCGTCGACTGCTCTTCCCCCGGGCAGCGCCGGTGGCCGGAGGCGATCGCCTGGCACCCAGCCGGCGACCGGCTCTTCTCCGCCTACACCGCCGACAACGCCGACGCGCAAATCTCCGTCTTCGACATGAACGCCAAGGGCCAAAGCCGTGTCGCCTTCCTCCAACCCAAGCCCCACCATAGAGGCATCATCAACTCCATCACGTTCCTCCCCGACAGCGTCAACGTCGCCTTCGCCACCGGGGGGAGCGACCACGCAGTGATGGTGTGGACCGAGTCCGAGCAGTCATGGAAACCGAAGCCGCTCCACCGGAACCTGCACTCGGCAGCGGTGACGGGGGTGGCGGGGCTGCTGCACCGGCCGGTGCTCGTCTCCGTCGGCGCCGACAAGAGGATCGTTGGATTCAACCTCGGGACAGGGAAGGCGGAGTACAAGCACCAGGTGGAGCACAAATGCATGAGCATCGTCCCCAACCCCGCTGACACCAACCTGTTCATGGTGCAAACGGGATCGCCGGAGAAGCAGCTCCGGCTGCTGGACATCCGGCTCCGGCAGACGGAGATCCACGCCTTCGGGTGGCGGCAAGAGAGCAGCGAGTCGCAGTCGGCGCTGATCAACCAGGACTGGTCGCCGGACGGGTGGTACGTCTCGTCGGGGACGGCGGATCCGGCCATCCATGTCTTCGACATCCGGTTCAACGCGCCGGCACCGTGCCAGTCGGTGAGGGCGCACCAGAAAAGAGTGTTCAAGGCGGCGTGGCACAGGTCTCTCCCTCTCCTCATCTCCATCTCCTCCGACCTCAACATTGGTCTCCACAGGATCAATGCTGCTTCTTGATGATCTGGGTTGCACCCGCCCGCCCCCCACCCCACCCCACCCCATTTCTTACCAGATTTGTTATTTTGTGTATGGCATGTAAAAGGCAAAAGATACGAACATGTAATGTATCTCATTGGTTGAACATGCTACTTGAAAAACAGCAGACACAATCAATCTATGTATTTGTTGTTATTGGCCAATGAATTGGATTAAATGATATAATTTTTTAAGAAAATTGGACGAGGGAAATATACAATAATATAAGAGACGTAACTAATAGATAAATCTGAAAACACAAACAGGATTTTGGAAGTCTAAAAAGCTGTGGGTAGCCGCATCCAAGGTTGAAATGTAAACATCTTCCTTGGGCTCTTCACTCACTCCACTCTGCACTGCATAATCCATTGCCATTTCGTACTCCACCTATTGTAATTGAACAGAAGAAAAGGATTATCGTTTATCATCATTATTAGCCAGATCTAAAAATTATTGGGTCTCATAGTTTTTCATCAATTTTGGAACTCTGGTGGCTGAACGTTACCTGTTCTACATGTTGGATGAGTTTTTCCTTTAGAATGGCTTCTGTTATTTCTTTTTTTGCAACTTTCTTGATGATCTCTTCTTCGTCACCTTCATATCGCTTGCGCTTCTTCTCATAACTGTCCGCCATTTGTTTAAGAACATCATAGATTGATCTGGAAACGTCTGGTATGTACCTGCAATTTGGAAAGCTATTTGAGTAACAAGTTATTCTTCTAACTAGTGAGAAAGAGGTCGTGGAATACCTTGATATATTACGCTTTCTTTCCTGACGTTCCCGAGCTTGTATTTTCTTTACAATTTTTGACTTCAATTGAATGCAGCATTGTTGGATGGAAGACTACAAAGAAATGAAACAAACATCTACAATCATTTCCTTGACTTGCATTTTAAGGATGCGAAAAGGTTCTGTATACGTATCAGGCACCATACCTTCACAGCACCAGCCAATTCACTAATATCATCTCCAATATATTCCTTGCCAGTCCCTTTGAAAGGTATTTTAGTGCTGACAATGCTCACAAAGACACCTATTTTGTCTTGTGTCTGATTGATCTTGTAGCTATTCCAGCTGCAACCAACTTATGTCTTAATACTTCTTAACCCTCTCCACAAAAGTTAGCTACTTTATTAAGAATAAGGATGATCAATGGAAACTTCGAAAAAGAACTTACTTGATCCTTTTCAATGCAGTCCTTGTCACAACATCAGCACCTTGTTCAAAAAGGAGAGGAATGCGATTGGCAAAACGAAAAATATTTAAGCCCTGTGTTCATGCAGAAGTGTTAACTGTGTCTACAATATTCTGGAGAACTCAAATTTGAAAGAATACCCAAATCCCAAGAGAGAAGACAATCACTCCAAAGAAACATATAGACCAATAAACAAACGTTCAATGGGAGATTACCTGCTTAACGTCTTTGCCCCCGATACTAATTCCTGCTTCTACAATAAAGGGGTGACCTTCAAACACTTGTGGGCTGAACCAAATATCACAATCAGCGAAAAACTAAGTTTAATATCTGGTTTTAGATTTTAATGAAAAACTGTCAACAAAAAAGCAAGATTGCAACCTTCCTGCATAAGTGGCAACCATGTCTGGATGCAGCTCTTTTATAATCCCTAGTCGTAGATTGTATTCCCCAGCTGGACTTAGACTCTGCAATTTAGTAATTGTTAAATTCATACTTCATATCAAACAAATTTAAAGCATGGTTCCCGACGAATGAAATGATCCAACTATGAATCACATGTATCTTAATATCAAACTCTTACGTCTCCACTTGGATCATCAAACTTTGCTTGGCGTAGTAGCTGATGGATTCGAACAATTTGTTGAGATGTAAGAGATTTCACAGCCATTTTCGGATTAAAGTCTGGTCCCATCTCACCTGAAAGATAAAGGAAACCGGTGTTAGCCATCTACATTATCTGGCATTCAAGCAGAAATACAATTGAAATGATTGCTGTATATGGTCAGATTTATTTTGAGAATTTCCCAGACAGATAAAAGATTCTGTTTAATCAAGTAATTTAATGTCACACAAGTTTGTTGCAGTAAATACCAATTAGCCGCTCTGCATAAGATTTATTGATGTTCACAAACTCATGCTGAAGAAATTGCAGAAGATTTGATTTTGAAGTTTCTGCAATCAGACGCTTTATGAGAAGTAAATCTACTGCCGATGGATGATGCTTTGTCTCCAGAGGAATTGGAGGCATTACGTCTGTTCTTCGAGCAAAGCGTATCGTTACATTTTTACTGACAATTAAGACAATGAAAAAGAGACTACATCAGAATGGAATGCATGAAAATTGGCAAGATAATGGATTTGATACACAGATGGAGAACTTACTCCGCAGCATCAGAGACAAATTTGAAAAGAAATTGAGCATAAGGAGTGATCACAGCCATCTGCCGCATATAATGTAGAATCTTTGACTGCAAAAGGTCAAAAAAATTATGCAAATGAGCTAAAAATATTCCCCAGATCTAAAAGATGTCTGATTCTCATATCAATGAAATATGCAGCACCAAAAAGGTCCAACAAGAAGCGTGAAAAGATATCATGTACTACAATAGATAGTGATTGAATACACTTCAGATGATTTGTCCATGGCACAAGGACGTGATTAAAAGATAAAAAAGGTAGTAACCAGTCAAAAACAATAGGAAGATAAATTGAGAACTATGTCAAAATTAAATGAGAATCCATATCTTCTCATTTTCATGGTCATAAGGAGAAGTCTCAAGAAGAAGATGTTGATGCATGAAACACCCAATGCTGAGTCACTTTTAAGAAATCTAAAAACCTTCGAAAAAGCCAACAAGTGTCCAAAGCCCTAGCTTACTCGATAAGTTGTCCAGTTTCCTTCAATAATAACTTGGATTTCTGCTCCATGCCAATGCTCCTTGTTGTCATGCTTTTCGTGCAAATGAACATGAGGAATGTTTCTGTAAAATATTTGAAACATAAATCCTTTTTCTTCTATGGTCTAAAGTAACAATCAAAATCTTGAATTCATACTTATGAATGTCAATATCCAGTCTGCAATAGGAAATAAAATTTTGACTCTTCATTGATGTTGAAATCTCAATAGGAAGTCCGGTACTCATTTTAGACCAAATCAGTGCCTGCAATAGCAATCAGCTAATTTGACAAGAAAAAAATGTAATGAATCATGCATGGTGCATATTAAAGAGCATATGCACTTCAATATAATTATCATCACTAACTTTTTTAAAAACCAACATTCTTATTTGAGTTGGTTCTTAGTCCAAAAGTAACTTGCATAGAAAGGTTCACATAAGTAAGAAGAAGCTAATAATTCCCTCCAATTACTAGAATCAAACAAAAACAGTACGCAGAAAAAGAAGAAAGCATCACCATCTTTGCTCCAAGTCCAAATTTTCCACGTGTTTGCTTTAAGCCATACTTTGTCCCAGATAGAACTACATGTCATCAACAGAATTGTATAATAGTGTGCCATGATATAGACATCATAAATCATAAATTTTTCTGTGATTAAATCTGACTGTAACAGACCTCGTCCAAGCATGTTTGGGACGTCATCATGAGGCATTCCTTTCCCATTGTCCTGAAAAAACAATTTGATAGTTTCTATTTTCACTTGCTCAAATGGGAAATATTAATAAACTTTATATTCTGTGCAACAGTTCTACCTTACAAACTACCCTATAAAAGGATGCTTCACCACGACCTTTCAAACCTTTTAATGTTGGGTGCTCCTTCACCTTCCTCCCAAGGGAAGCATTCTTTGCTTGGATTTCTTGGTCACGGGCTTCTTTAGCTAGACGTTTCTGTAAATTTAAATAGAACAGAAGATGAAAAGTATGAACATGTTGTAGTGCTTAAATTCCATAGTATTTGATGTCTCTTCTATTAATTCAACAATCAACCTCGTCAGTGGTGAAATAAAAACATGTGTTTGTCATCATCAAAAATTCGAATAAGCCACCTCACGAGCTTTGGCGGTTTCAAAATCTTCATACAGTTCTTCATCAACACGCTCCCGATCAACCAAGCCAATCATATTATTAAACTTGCTTTTCTTGATCTCTTCTCTGTTTTACCACGACAAAAGTAGTCTCCTCTGCCATTAGTTTTATCAAATGGTGCACGACCGAAATTCCAGTTCACACATGATGTAATCAAAACATTGCTATTGACGTGCAAATGCGCTTACATTGTAACTTCAATAACCGGGAGCTCAGAGATAGATTCGGAGGAGTCGAGCGAATTCTCTACGAGCTCTCTCACAGTCGTGTACAGTGATTTCCCAGGCTAGATTGTCCCAGATTCAATCCACCACAATTGAACAATAAAAAAAAAAATCAGCTAACTAACATCTAAATGCATCAACCAAAATCTTCTAAATCAATTAAAAAAAACAGGCGAAAAAGCAAAGAAACATACGTTGTCGAATCCGGCAATATTCTTATTCTCCGCGAAAAATTCAGCCGGGGATTCTGCAAAAACGCAAGAACCAAATCAACAAGCAGCTGACCAAGTGGACGGGAATAAATCAAGAAACCAATCTTTGTGAAAACATACTTTGCTTGAGAGCGCTTTCCTTTGCCTTCTTAGCCACCTTGGGCTTCCCCTTGGCAGACTTTTTCAAATCGCCTGCACTGCCGCTGCTGCCGGAATCCATGCCAGCGGAAGAACAGAGTAGCAGCTGTATCGGCCGAGAAACAAAAACTACATACAAAGTGTGGGAATGGATGGATTCCGAAGATGGAGGTGGGGGGATTGTGAATCCGCCAGGGAAGGGGTTGGGAGGAGGCTTTAGGGCGTCCAAACGATTGGGGACCCACTTGGTTTCGCGCGTTTTAGCCCCGGCGCCATTTTTCGCGGCGGTCCGGGTAAACGATCGCTAGTCGGTCTTAATTCTTCGGGTCATTAATTGGTCAGACTTATTGGTTTTATTATTTAATTATTTAATAATAATAATAATTTTATTTATTATTATTATTAAATGAGTTCGAGTCATCTGACATCGATTCAAGTTAGCTTAAGTGTCTACTTTTTATATAATTATAAGATATGCTAATGAGTAAATGATTTACTTAAATATAATCTATTATTTTTTATTTTTTTTAGCTACTATCTATTAATTGTTTCAAATATTGAATTCTTTGTCAAGTCTGTCGACAGTACAAGTCCATGCTTGAATCAATTATATTCGAGATAAAAAATTAAAACAAAGTCAATAATCAAGCAAAAAAAAAACTTCATCAAAGTATAAAAATAAATCTTTATTTTTGAAGTAATACGAGTTGTAATTTAAAGTTCCAATCAATTAAATAAAAGAACTAAACTTCCTATCATATTTACTAATATTTTTAATAAATACTAATTATTTTAATTAATGATGAATTATAATAGTCAACTTTGCCAATTTCTGCATTGGTTATCCCAATCCTATACAAAAAAATGGGCTATCATAAAAAAACAAGACATCCTTTCATAATTTTTTTTATTATTTCTAATTATTTTA
Source organism: Piper longum (assembly GCA_032619315.1). Taxonomy (NCBI): domain Eukaryota; kingdom Viridiplantae; phylum Streptophyta; class Magnoliopsida; order Piperales; family Piperaceae; genus Piper; species Piper longum. Next base: position 10,346 of record JAVDBV010088131.1, on the reverse strand, counting down.
ATTTTAAGTTATAGTCTATACCCCTAATACCCTTTATACTGAAACAAAAATAAACTAAAGCAATCATAATTTACATCGAATCCCATCAGTTTAAAATAAGAAAAATTAATATTAACATATGCCGACACTTCTTATATTACATCAATTGAATATATCAGCGTTATTTAAAATAAAAACAATCACGTGATTTAAATTATTGATTAAATTTACTTTGAGCTAATATATTTGTTAATTGTTATCATCTTGCGCTAACACAAAATAACCTTTGTTATTTTAAATACAATATATCAAAGTTACTTAAAAAGGAAAATATCATATAAGCCTAGATATCAAATTTCAAACTTATATCACACATAGCTATTTTTAAAATTTCCATACCAACCATAACCAAATCTCATTATTTTTCATCTAATAACATCATAAAAATTTTATTTTATTAAGGGCAACGTAGACAGTAGAAAAAAGTAATAATTTTTCTAACTTCACATATAAAATAAAATGTTTGGATAATAAATGATGAATAAGCTCTAAAATTATACTGTTGATGTGTTGAAAAGCAAAACAAAAAAATTTATTTTTTAAAATTTTAAACAATCGAAATTCAAAAAAAGAAAAGAAATATATAAATTTTGGATGCTTAAATTTGAATTTAAACTCATTATCTTTTTTTAGAAATTAAAATTCTTGTTTAATATAATATATTTTTAATTTGAAAAAATTAAAATAAAATATCATTCATCATAGAAAATATAAAAAAGTATGTTTAAAAATGTGAATTAAGTTTAAAGTATTTATATTAATAAAACAAAAATTATGAAAAAATATATTTAAAATACATAAATTGGTTATATGTGAAATGAAAATAAAAAATATAGGTATGATAAAAGTTTTGACTTTTGGACATTTGTGAACATGACAAAATATTTTTCCTTACTTTAAAGTTTAAACCCACCCAAATTAAAATAAGTAAGAAAAATATCATAATTAATTAAGTTTTAATATTTTGTATCATAAATAATTATAATTTTAAATTAATATTAAATATATATTAAAAATATTTTAATCACAATATTTATTTTATAGATATAAATACCCTTAATATAAATTAAAATTTTCCCAAACATATTTGTTTTATGTTTTATATAATGAACGATATTCCAATTTTTTAAAAAGTATTTATAATAAAAATATATTAGATAAAGCAAACAATCTATTATTTAATAAAATGTGCTATTTTTAAATTAAAATTTAAAACATTTAAAAATATATTTATTATTATTTTTTTATTTTTGATGGCCTAAGATTTTTTTTATTTATCTAAAATTCAATAAAAATATATTTTTTTTTAGCTCATCAATAATATAGTCGTATATTCTATTTAACATTTATCTGTTAAATGTTTTATTTTTATGTATAAAATTAGTAAAAAATTATAAGTTTTATTTTTTATTATTTTAGTATTAGTAAAAATAAAATTTATAGGCGTTTTTATCGTTATTTAAAAAATGATATAATTTAGTAGTAATTGATATAAAAATTTTAAAAATGATTATTTTTAATATAATTTTATAAACTTATGCTCTTTTAAAAGAAAATTTTAAAATGGGAATATTTATGATATTTTCCGAATGTAAATATTCAAAGAAACCTCAGAACCCATCCCCTCCAAGCAACGGGATAAACCTTCCTCCAACCTCTCTCCTTCCTAACCCGCTCGCCGCCGGCCACCGCCTCACCTCCCCGCCGGCGTAATGGCGGCCATTTCCGCCTCTCATCTCCTCTCCCTCCACCTTCTCAACACTTCCGCGCCGCAGCCAATTGGCAAGAGCGCGGCACCTTCCATACATCGAAGCGTCCGCAAGTCCTGCTTTTCCTTCGCCCCCGCCAAGCCCAGTGCGACGCCGTGGAGGGTACGGGCGATGGCTCAGGACGTAGCGACAAAGGAACCCGAAGCCGCTCGGCGGCTGTATGTCGGGAACATACCCAGAAACGTGGACAACGATGAGCTCCGAGGCGTGTTTGAAGAGTGCGGCGCTGTTGTGAAAGCCGAGGTAATGGCAATGGTGACCAAAATATTTTCAATATTAAATATTTTTTTGGATGGGACTTATCAAGTGTCAAATTTTACAAATTTAAGATGATGAAGTGTGTGGGTTTGTGAAGTTTGGTGGTTGTTGATGCAGGTTATGTATGATAAGTACTCTGGAAGGAGCCGCCGGTTTGCCTTTGTGACCATGAGCTCGGTGGAGGATGCGAATGCCGCCATTGAGAAACTGAACGACACAGTAACTATTTCCGCCATTAGCATTTTTTTTTTTTTTTTTGCAATATATGTTCATGTTCATCATCATTGTCTACCCTTATATCAGATGTGGAATTTGCATCATCAATATGCTGTTTTGTATTCGATTAGATGGTGTATGTCAGGAAAACTGGTGATGAGTGAGTTTTTAAAATGGAAATTATTTGTGCTGTAATACTGGGAAGAGAGAAAAAATGAGATCAAGTTTTTAGCATGATTACAAAACAGATAAGTTTACAACAAATTGAATAGCCACAGGTCATAAGCTTACTTTTAATCAGAATTTTTCACTCTTGATAACTCTCTATATAAATGTAATTTAGGATATCTATTATCCACTCTGTAGTTTCAAATGAATTTAAATATAGGCAATATAGATAATTTCTATACATACAAATTATTTTGTGGGCACGATGACATGAATGGTGTCTGAAGGATAAGTGTTGTTTGTCTATGGAGAGATCGTGTTCATTTGAATGAAATCAACATTTTGTTTATGTCTGTTCTTCAAACTCGCAGGAGATTGGAGGCAGAAAAATCAAAGTAAACGTCACAGAGAAACCTTTGCAATCCTTGGATGCATCCCTTCTTCAGGCAGAAGACTCTAAATTTGTTGACAGCCCCTACAAAGTCTATGTAGGAAACCTTGCCAAGACAGTGACTTCAGATACTCTCACCAAGTTCTTCTCTGACAAGGGAAAAGTTCTTGGTGCCAAAGTGTCTCGAGTGCCTGGAACATCAAAATCAAGTGGATACGGGTTTGTTTCCTTTTCTTCCGAGGAAGAAGTGGAAGTTGCTATTACAGAATTCAACAACGCTGTAAGTTCAATTTTTCTTTACAGTACTATGGTTTTGAGTGGAAATGGACCGTAGAGAGGTTCTAAAACTAATTGTACATGCACCATTACTGAAAAATCAGGATGTCGGGTCAAATATGTGTCAGTATATGTTATATTTTTTTGTACAGCATGCGAAAAATTTAATAGGAGAGGATGTTTCCTTTTTCTTGTTTTCGAGTAAGAGCTGCATGCTTTATCAATTCACCCACGTCTTAATATTGTTTCAATTGCATATATTGCGGTGAACTTGAATTATGTGTTACCATCATTTTCTCTGTAGATGTAGCTATTTTTCTGAGATTTTGTTTGTCGCTGTTGCTTACGAAATGCCAGCTCGAGAAATGCATGCGTGCCCCCGAATGCTTATACACAGGTTTTAATTTTTTTGTGTTTGATGGTTCCAGCTACTTGAAGGCCAAAATATTCGTGTAAACAAAGCGTAGCGAGGGAAGGAGATGGAAAACTTATAATCTTGTGCTCTAGAAGAGTTGTTTTCTTTTTACAAGCGTGGGAAAGTCTTGGAATTTGCCGTAGAGAGACCATTTTCCACAAATATGTTGTTTATTATAAGATATTTCCCCATTTTGATGTGTAAAATGTGACCTAAGTTTCCAACTTGTCTATGTAAAAATGCACCTGTGCACGAGATAGGATGATAACAATGATGAAATGATGTTTGTTTTTCTGAAAAAGTCGAGAACAATGCATGCAGAACTAAATCCACCCAAAGAACTTAGCCAAAGAAAGAAGGCATTAGATCATTTATTCAAGGCGATACTGCAGGAAGATGTAAATATTTCACATAGGAAGTAGTAACCACATAATTCAGGGAGAACAATACATATCCTTATTTGTTAGGACAGACACATCTCATATGAAAATGTAGGATTATAACAACCACTTATTAGTCACCTAATTGTTATGACAATAATTCTGACCGTCATTTGTCAGCTATGAGAAAGTCAATCTTGGCTTCAATATGAGCTTCATAATCTTCGAGGCGCCCAGCAATGGTGTCGTTCCCCCACCGGATAAGAGTAGGCACTCCCTTGAGCTTGAACCTCTCATCATTTCTAAATGGATGGCTAGGGTTCCGGTAGGTGGCTCTGTCGCCCACATACGCCCTGAGAAGGACTATATCCTTGGAAGATGCTTCTAATTTCTTGTAAATAACTGGTTCTGCCCTCACACAATCTGAGAGTGTTGTGACAAAAGAATGCACCATTAAGCGGCAGCGTGGTGGAATTATCAACAAAGAATACTGAAAACAGTACCATAGCTAAGAAATATGCCTCAATGAAGAAAATGTTTACAGCAAAAAGACCGTCACCAGATCATGGGAAGTTGGAACCCAAGATTTAACAGTCATGAGGAATCATTTTTAGATTGGAACTGAAATATACTTCTTCCTTAAACTAATACTAATTTTCCTTATGATCTGAGTGTCATGAGATGGACTCATCACGGCACTATTGCCAAACAAAGTTATTCACCCAGTAAAGAGTAGGATAAACTAAAAGATATAGAATTTAAGATCAACTTTATACCATCCACAGTAGCTCTCCTTGAAGTTGGCTCACTCATGTATAATTTCCCATTAAAGATACAATATTTTCTCAAATAGCAACAACTAGTCTCTCCCAATTCAACCTTTTCATAATGAAAAAACAATTCAAAAAAATCAATCAGCCATCCTTCCAACAAAAAATTCTCCAAAAAACATTTCTCCAAATTGCCTTAGTAATGGACAACATTTCGTTAGCAAATTTAGAGTAGCAAACGGTAACAATAAAATATTTCAAAATTTGAGCCAAAAGCAATGTTAAAAATGTTGCGTATGGTGTGGAGCTCTATTAATATAGACTTAGGAGATGTTTGATTTGGGTACGGGTCGTTACATATTCATGTCTATGCGCTTAGGCAGAGCAGATAAGCCATATACACTGCAACATGGAACAACGAAAAATTGTCTTGTTGCAAAGGCAGTGGACTCGTACTTGCCTAATATATTATCATAAAAAATCCTGATCTTGTTTAGAAAAGTAGACAACTTCGTTTAATCTGTGAGCTTTTATTGCTTCTTCCCGAGATTAAAGTACCCAAACTTTGCCTTGTGGGTGTTTGGTTGCGTTGGAATTGGAAGGTAAAATTTGCGAATAAAAAATTTCTCAATGTTTGGATATCTTAAAATTTAATTAAATGATATTTTAATTTCAGTCAAAATAATTCTACGTAAAAATTTTACAAAAGTAATATTTTCTTATAAAAAACAAAAAAGGAAAAATTTTGAGAGACACGTGCTCATGGGTAGAAACATTTTATTTTCATCTTATTTTTTTTAAATAATTTTTTAAAATTTTAATGTATAAATTTATTTTTTTATTTATAATATTTTCGTGTCAACTAAACAGACCTTAAAAAAAGAAAAAAAATCTAAGCCTAACTTCATCACAACATACAATCAATTTTACCAGCAATGATTCAAAGCCCATTCGAAAATCACGAACAAGCAATCCCAATTTTACCAGCAATAACTCAATGGCTCACAACCACTCCACAGACATCGGCTTGATATCAACAAATTCAGCACCTTTTCAGCATCATAATTGCTGACATGCTATCTCAAATCACGAATAATCAAAAAAACAGATAAACACACGCAGTGACGACAAAAGGCAATCAAATTCAAGAGAGACAGTTATGAGAGAGGTAAAAAAAAAAGAAAGGCGAACGGACCGGGGCACCAGCTGAGGGAGGTGGCGGGGTCGACGTCGGCGAGGAAGAGGAGGAGCTTGGTGGGGTGGTGCTCCGATCGGAATCCGGCGAACACATGGTCGAAGTCGGCCACCGTCGCGTCCAACGTCTTCACCGCCATTACCCTTTTTCTTTTCCCGGCCACTTCTCTTCTCCGATATTCATATGGAATTGGGTGTTCTTTTCTTGTTATGTGTGCCGTTGATTCTCGAGAGCCCGATGAGATCGGACGGCTCGTGTGCTCGGGTTTTTTGTATATAATATTAATAAAATATCATAATTTCGAACTAGTCCTAAAATTTATTACCGGTTTAACTTTTATGATTAGTTTAATTTTTTTAAAATAATTTAATTATTATAGTTAAATTATTAAACACTTCTAATTAAGAAGATTTGAACTAATCAAATAAATATTTTATGCTAAATAAATTCTTGACATAAAATTAAAATTGGGTGAAGTTCATCCTCGAATCACATACCCTTCTCTTTGTGGCACATAATAAATAAATTTTCAAAAAACTTCCAACTTCGACTAAGCATTATTAAAGGGTGTAATTTATTACCGGTTTAACTTTTATGATTAGTTTAATTTTTTTAAAAAATAATTTAATTATTATAGTTAAATTATTAAACACTTCTAATTAAGAAGATTTGAACTAATCAAATAAATATTTTATGCTAAATAAATTCTTGACATAAAATTAAAATTGGGTGAAGTTCGTCCTCGAATCGCATACCCTTCTCTTTGTGGCACATAATAAATAAATTTTCAAAAAACTTCTAACTTCGACTAAGCATTATTAAGGGTATAAATGAGTAAAGTCGAGCCTAAACATATATATATTTTTTAATTTAACATAATTTTTTGACAAATATGTTTAAAATTATTTAAGTATCAGACAAATTTTAATGTACTATGAGTAGAGTCGAATTTATCCAAAGTTCATATTATTTAGACTTAGCTCTTATTTAACTCGCTATATTTTTAAATCGAGCTCGAACCAAATAAATATTTATACTTAACTCGTACTTAACTTATATTTGATCAAAATTTTCTTTATATGACTATATAAATTCAACATCCCTTCAATACTATTGATGAGTCAAAATGAACCGAATATTTTTTTGAGTTTGAACATATTAAACTTAAAGTTTCGAGTTAAATCGAACTAAACACTCTTTAGTTCAATACCTATTTATTATTTAACGAGAGTCAAATATTTTTTCAACATAAAATTAATAATTACAAATTTAACCGAAATCAAGCCGAATATAAAATCCACTGCTTGTTTACACCACAAACCATTACCCCTTCCACCTGTGACCAGTGCAATCTACCCAGTGGGCTACTCCCGGAGCTGTCCACCACGCTCATCTTCTAGTAACAACTTCCCACGCACGGGGTGAAGATGTCGGATGGAGACGCCTCCGGTGGCACCAACTCAAAGGGATGTCTCGGTTTGGAGGAAGATCTCTTGTGAGTGCAACTCGGGCGCCGCCGCCGTGGGTCTCAGGCTTGGTCTCTTCTAAAATGGGTTGTCGGTTGTCGTCTCGTCGTTGTTGACGATCGGCTGGACCTCCGAAGCAGTAGCGATACCCACCGCCGCACCGATTTTGAGCCGCGGCAGCTCGAAATCGGGAGTTTTTGCAGAGGATGAGTCATCTAAGAGGATGCTGCTGGGCTTGATTGTAAGCAAGTTTTCAGACTCTTTTATTGTATGTATATATGAAAGCCATCCCTCTTCTTCTCCCAACTGATCATAGCTATCTTCTTATCATTCATTTTTAAAGTTATCATGAATGCACGTATTCCCTACGACGACGACACGTACTGCATGGTATGGAGATAAGAGATTCCTCTGTGCATGTTCTGTTACACTTTTTCTTGTATTGTTATTGTAATTTTCTGTCTAGGTTAATTTTTCGTGACCCTATTTGTAATTATAATTAGATCAAACAATTTCGTCGTCGTTGACGACGAGGGTAGCGGATGGAGCAGTGGGGAGGGAAGGGGAAGCGGCTGTTGAGGATGGTGGGTTTTGGTTCTTGGTTCATGAATTACTAATTTGTTTTGGTTTTGTTTTCTTTGGCCCAACAAACTGGTTTGAACCAATACCAAGGAATGAGAGTTATCTGCTTGCTTGCCAGATGGCCTGGAGAAGGGCACCAAGAATGGTAATTTCTCACTTCAGAATTCAGATGTTTCCAAATGTTGACTGTGTCCTTCTTCTATTGGGCACATTGGATTTATATTATTCTAGATTGTAAGGTTTAATCTGTTGGGATCACACTTAAAAAAAGATTTAGTTTCCCTCTAGCCCAGTCAGGGTATTTTAATCTCTTGTTTCCTTCATTTCACTCAAAATTTATGATTTTTTGTCAAATTTAGATCGGAGATGGATTGTATACAAGTTTAGATTTAAAAAACTGGGTATTATTATAAAATTTTATAAACTGGGGACATTATCTGTGCACATGCGTAGATGGAAAGACGACCTTCTAGATGTTGGTCCCTAGTGTAGAGGCCATAAGATTTACGGGTTGGTAAGAGGTGGAAGGAGTAAGATTGTTATCACGAGTAGGGGTGGGCATATGTCAGATGGACATTAGACAAGTTATTATTCGGATTTGTTTTAAATTTTGTTGGACAAAATTTGTCTGACTGAGTCATTGTCTAAATTGTCTGTCGACCAAATAATGTCTGCAGACGGTCTGAAATCAAAACTTATCATAGCACCCTCATCTTCTCTTCCGCTACAGCTCGATGCCCCCCTCTGCTACCCTGCGTGCCGCCGCCCAGTGGCTAATAGAGTCCGCCATGCACCGCCTCCAACTCGAGCTCCAGTGGATCCTCATCGCCAACTGGAACCTGCTCGACCCGGAGTCTGACTCCAACTTGTCGCCCAACACGACGGTGTCGAGCATGTTGGAGATTCTCGACGCCGACTACGGGTACAGCTCCGACGCCAAGGTCGATGCCGCTGACGACTCAATACGGGAGGTGGAGAGGGTGTCGGTGCTGGCCATGTCTGACCTCCAGCTCATCGCCGACGGCATGATCTCGTCGGGGTACGGGAAGGAGTGCGTCAACATCTACAAGGCGATGCGGCAGTCGATCGTGGAGGAGGGTCTCGGGTTCGAGAAGATGAGCAGCCACCAAGTCTAGAAGCTTGCCTAGGAGTTGGTCAACGACAAGATCAAGATATGGCTCTACTCAGTGAAGGTGGTGGCTAAGACTATTCGCCGGTGAGCGGATACTGGTGGACCACATGTAAAACCCGTGATTCGAATTAGGATTTTATAGACTAATTGTTATTTTCATTCAGGTCAATTTTAAAACACACGTACCGATCCGAGGACAGTCTTGTGTTATGAATCATGAGAGTTATGTGAGCCCAAGTATATGATGATAATGTCACTAAGATAGCAGCAGAATGAGTTATCAAATTATATGACAGTATGCGAGATTTTTTTTTATTTTAATTAAATTGTAGAATTATTTTTTGGCCGAATAATGTATTAGGACGCGTTACGTGTAGTTTGGGTGGGTTATTAGTTATAGAGCATCTCATTGATGTTGATTATATTTTATGAGATTTGTTTTCTGGATTTTTATAATTATTACAAGTTAATATTATTTTTGACTCAAGGGAAGTTTTAATTACGAGACGATCATTCATTTTTTTAGACGACCATTTATTTTTCTAAATAACCATTCGTGACCATTTGTTTTTCTAAATAACCATTCATTTTCTTAGTACGACCATTTATTTTTCTCTGACGTCTATATATTTCACAATTCTGTCATTCAGTCTCCATCATCCTTTTCACTCAACTTCTTTTTCATGTGATTGATGATTAGGTATAATTTAATTATTTAAAAATAATATTTAGCACAACATATTAGGATTGATTAGTTGTCGAGATAAAAGTCTAATTATGAATGAATTAATGAGTTGCATGATGTGATTAATGAATGCTAATTAGGAAACTAAATTTAAGCATGCTAATTAACTGCAACGTAACTTATAAAAACATAATTTGTATGAATAGGATGAGATATTTTTATTGTTTAACTTTGTGTGTATGATATTCATGATGAGTTTGATGCATCATTTAGTTAGTGGGCATTAGCTTCTAGGTTTGATGTGTAGGTACAGAGTAGGAGCTTGCCGCTTAGGCGTATGGACACGCTTGGAGCTTCTACCAGGTCTATTTAGGACTTGCCCTAATTTATTGCTTTATTTTATCATGTTTTATGTTTATAAATCGTAGGACAAGTTAAGTGGTATTTTATTAGATCCCACTTAACCCAGGTCATTTAGTCGATCGATCTTCCGAATTAATAACTCTCGATGATGAGATCCCTCAAGTATATTTTCAAAAATAAGATCCACCACAAGTTGCCGTCAGGCCTATTTTATGAATCCCTACCAAGACACACACACACA
>JAVDBV010088129.1:0-13901 GCA_032619315.1 Piper longum | reverse complement strand
CTCCCCGTATAATAATAAATGGAGCGTAGCGGAGTGCCTTCCCGTATAATAATAAATTGAGCGTAGCGAAATGCCTCCCGGTACAATAATAAATGGAATGTAGCGGAGTGACTCCCCGTTTAATAATAAACGGAGTGTAGCGGAATGTTTCCCCGTTTAATAATAAATGGAGTGTAGCGGAGTGCCTCCCCGCATAATAATATATGGAGTGTAGCGGAGTGCCTCCACGCATAATAATAAATGGAGTGTAGAGGAGTGCCTCCCCGCATAATAATAAATTGAGTGTAGTGGAGTGCCTCCCCGCATAAAAATTCATAGAGTGTAGCGGAGTGCCTCCCCGCATAATAATAAATAGAGTGTAGCGGAATGCCTCCCCGCATGATAATAAATGGAGTGTAGCGGAATGCCTCCCCACATAACAGTAAGAGGAATGTAGCGGAATGCGTCCCTGCATAATAATAATAAAAAGACTTTATAATAAGGAATATGACTTGTTTCCTTGATTATGCGGCTTAGTGGTTTTATCACTAACGCGGAATTGCCTCCGCAGGTGTGCAGGTACTGGCATAGATTGAGAGCGGGGTTGGTGGATTTTTTACCAACCAAGTTTTGGAGAAAAATGATAATGCATTGGACTTCATTTTTATTTATTTGAGTTATAAATGTGGCTACGGGAAACGGTTTAAGACTGTGGGACAATTATTATTATGTCTTGTTTAAAACATAGTTTATTTTGAATGAGTCATACTTGTGGTTTGATTTTTAAGTAACACCTGGCCAGCTAGGCCTACACTATTGTGAAAAATAGCGGCTCGTTATAATTAGTAACGTGGAATTGCATCCGTAAGTATAAGCATGGAAGGATGGCTAGAGTTAGGATTGCAGGAGGACTTTTTTAGACTATTGATTTTCCTAATTTTTTATTATACTTCTAGGTTGTTTTCATGACTTAAAATTTGAATTAATTACTTAATGGCATGACTTAGAATTTATGATATTTATAAATTAATAGAAAATGAATTTACGAGACACCTAGTTTATTGCTTAGAACAAGTCGGTCGTTAGAGCTCTAACTTCTGTAATATTCCTTGGCATTTCCAATCCATAACTGTTGTCACCTTAGATGAGATTATTGCAACGCCATCTTTGGAGATAATATGACCAAGGAATAAAACTTGTTTCATCTAAAAGTCATATTTACTTGGCAAAGAATTATGCTTTCTTAGAATTTCTAGTGTTTTCCTAAAATGTTCCTCGTTAATTTCATAATTATCAGAGTAGATTAAAATATCATCAACAAAGGCAATAAAAAACTCATCAAAATAATCTTGAAAAGTTCTATTCATGATGTCCATAAAAGGTACTTGAGTATTGTTCAAACCAAAAGGCATAACCAAAAACATGTAATGTCCATACCTTCTCCTGAAAGCACTTTTCAACAAATCTTCTTCCTTGATTCACAGTTGATGACATTTCGATCATAAGTCAATCTTAGAAAATACACTGACAAATTTCAGCTAATCAAATAAATCATCAATCCTTCGAAGTGGATACTTGTTCTTGACTGTGACTTCATTTACTAGCTAAGTCTATACAACGCCTAAGTGTTCCATCTTTCTTTTTCACAAAAAGCACTGGAGCTCCCCAACTTGACACACTAGGTCATGTAAAACCATTGTCTATTAGCTCTTTAAGTTGCACTTTGAGTTCTTAAAGTTCTACAGGTGTCATTTTGTCAGGCGCTTTAGATGTAGTAGTCATCAATAATAAGTCGACAGAAAACTCCAATTCCCTTTCTAGAGGCAAACTTTTCTTCTGCATAAACATCTAAGAATTTGGACACAATCTTCATAAAAGATGGATCAACCTCCTTAGACCCTTTTAGTGCTTCTACCACACTAGCTTTAAGTACCCTTTGACATTCTTTCTGTAGAAATTTAGTTGCCTTGACATAGGAGATAGGTAATGGCTGATTCTCTATTGGTTTACCTCTAGAGAAAAGTTTCTTGCCATTTCTATATCCCTAGCATGGAATACTTTTCACTTATTGCAATCTGTGCTGGGATTGTTAGTTGACTATTAATCCATCCTTAGAATTAAATCTATCCCCACCAAGTGATAAAAAGCAAATTCCCATATTATTGACTTGTTCAGAACTTGTATTAGGATTGGTCCTACTTATTTGTCAACTATTGTTTGAATTCCATTAGGAGTACTTACAATTAGTGGTGGATGTAATATTCTAGGTTTCAGACCTAATTCTCCAACAAGTTTATATGACATGTATGAATCAGTGCAACCTGAATCAAATAAGCGTAAAGCTAGAGTATTATAAATAGTGATCATACCAAAGACTAAGTTACTCCCTACAACATTTCCTATTTCGTGGCTGGAACTGGGGCTTTCTAATCTTTATTCCGTGGGCAATCCATCTTGAGATGTCTAGCTTCTCCACATAAGAAACACTTGTTAAAATTCTTGAAGCATTTCCCATCATGTCTCTTCTTGTAATTCTAACAAAATGGTTTGATGTTCTCATTCTGGTCGTCCCCCATATCCATTCTTCTTTCTTTTATTGTTGTCACCATTCTTGCTATCTTGCTGATTCTGATTGTTAGTCAGTTTTGGTTAGGTCGAACTAATAGTTTTGGTCATGGTCTTCTCCTTCTTGTTGAGAGGTCCATACTGCTCTGTTAAAACCTCCTCAATAATGTATGCAGCTTCTAGTGGCCCAACCAAAGTAGACTGACCATACGGTCTTTGAGTACAAATTGAAGTCCCTATCTATACAAACTTATTCGTGTGAGTCTTCTCCGACCACATACTAATGGAGCAAAACATTCAAGTTGAATGAACTTCTGCCCATGTTCCCCTAACTGTCTGGTCCTTATCTTGCTTCAAAATTTGTGAACTCACTAACTTTTTGCTCATGAACTTGTGCTGGATAGCAGGATTCGTTGAACACATCAATGAATTCTACCCAAGAGAAGGCAGTTTCTTCTTCAAACATACAGGAAGCCAGTCTCATCAAGTGATTCTCTGGTTTCTCCATAGGTCAAAAAGTCTTGAGAATATTAACGGTCTTAATTTAAAGACCATAAAAAAAATTTATATATATTCGACTCGGTCGAGGAAAGATCAAACATAGGAAAATCATTATAATTACTTATATTATATTCTCTACCCAGTTTAATATTATATTTTATTCTTTACCAGGTTACCCGATTAAATGAAATACGGGTGTTGGGGCATTTTTCACATACCCTAGCCATCATTTCATTATATAATTTGTGAGGGGGCATCATCCTTATTTTATTCTCTCATCTTCTTTTTCTTGTTCAGAGCCGGCTTCTTCCTCACACTTGAGTATCCTTCCTATCTCACTCTTCTTAATTTTCATGCATGCCTATTTAACATTGATAATAAGCTTGATAATCATGAACTAAAGTCTCAAATCAACAAGAAAGAAAAGAAATAAAAATCTTTTGTGGCTCAACTAGGAGTACAAAATTTGAATATAGTCAAGCGTACCAGAAACACATTGTACATTTACAATGGTTAGGGTATTATTGAGGACTTTACTGAGGTTTTTTTAGCTTTGATATTTTAGTGAGTCATATCCGACACCTAACATAATAATCGTGTAAAAGATAGCATGGAAAAGATACCTAAAATGTGCACAAAATTGGGAAACTGGCAAATAAGGGACTCCAAGTAGTACAACTACCACCTTTCTCCGATTTTGACTCCCATACATGCTGATAAGACTGACACAAGAGAAACATGTCTCATCAACATTGTAAATCTACCTCGTATGAACAAGATGCAAGTAATAGCATGCACAATTGCAATATAGAGCAAGAGTTATAACAGATCTACCAAGACAGTGAAAACAAGCAACCAAGGTTCTTATGAAAGCTTGGAGAGGCTTATGTGGGCAAGGAGAAGCCAAAGAAGGACGGAGAGGAGGCTAGGCAAAGCAATCAAAGGAAAAGGATAAAAAGTAGAGAAAGGTGTGGTCATAGAAAAGGGAAATCCTGCCAGTTCAAGGGTGTTGACCACTGCAAAATCGGGCCACATAAGCATGAGCTCATGGCATAGAAGGTATGGTTGAATCGAACCAAGAATGGCCCTCGTGCAAAGGCAATGTGCTGGGACAAAGGCACCAAAAAAAAACCGTAATTTGCCTCTTTTTCCTGTGCAAGAGAGATGGGAGAGCGCCTTTGCACTAGAATCTAACCATGCGCACTTAGGGTTCCACGGATCCCTAAGTGCACTAGAATCTAACCATGAATAATTTTTTGGGTCCCACGGGGGCTAGTAGGATCATTCCCACCGCGTCGAACGTTATTATTATTTTATTTATTTTATTTATTTTATTTTTTTTCCAGGTCTTTACATGACTTAAATAAAAATAAAAAATAAGAGCCCAGACAGTGTAGTATACAATCAAGTGGCACAAAGCACCGGGTCATAGCTCATACACACCATACCATACATATGAACACAGCAAAAAGGGTTGGGCAAGCATGTAATGACCTGGCCCAAAATGCAACCTAATGGGACTAAGTCATCTCCTCAAAAGTGGTTAACCAAGTTAGATGTGAGACTGAGTTGAGGGATCTCACAATCCACCCATCTTATGAAATTTTGTCTTCGAAATTCCTACACTTAACTCATCACTAGCCCCAGCCTATGTCCTTTTTGTCCCATGTCGGCAGCCAAGCCAACGTCAATTCCTACACATGACTCGTCGCTAGCCCCAACCTACGTCCTTTTTTGGCCAGTGGCCGCAACGTATGCAGCCTACTATCTAATACAAAACTAGGCTCTAATACTATCTATAATGACACGGTTCAGTTAGTGCAACATAATGAGCTAATTCATCGCTTCAAAAGTAGTTAACCAAGATGAAGATGTTTAGTCCATTCCCACTTATAAATAGGATCTAACCCTAGTGGGTAGTATATATAGGATTATGTTGAGGGATCTCACAATCGACCGACCTTAGAAAATTTTGTCCTCAAAATTCCTACACTTAACCCCGTCGCTAACCCCAGCCCATGTCCTTCTATAGCTCATGGCCTGCAACCAAACAAACATCCCTAGTTTAGCCCATGATCTAATATGGAACTAGGAAGCTCTGGTACCATCTTTAATGACCAAGCCAGAAATACAAACTAATAGGCTAAAGTCATCTCTTCAAAAGTGGGCAATTAAGTTGAAGATCATTAATCAATTCCCACTTATAAATAGAATCCTACCCTGGTAGGTATTAGATTTAGGATTAAGTTGTGGGATCCTTCAACTTAGCCCCACAACTTAGTCCCACATCTAATATCTACTGGGTGAGAATATGTTTATAAGTAAGAATGGATTATAGATTTTTAACTTTGTTAACAACTTTTGAAGGGATGATTTAAGCTCACTATGTAGCACTTTGTGCTCAGTCGTTACAGATGGTGTCAGAGTAACATGGTTTCATATAAGATGGTGGGCTAGACTAAGGACATTGCTTACGCTAATGATTATGGACTAGAGGAGGACACATATTGTGGCTACCAATAGGCCCAGTGTAGGAATTGCGAAGGCAAAATTTCCTATGGTGGGTGTGGATTGTGAGATCCCTTAATTTAGTCCTATATTTAGTACCTACTTAAGTCAGATCTTATTTATGAGTAAGAATTGACTATATATCTTTAATTTGGGTTAACCACTTTTTAAGAGATGACTTAGCCCATTACGTTGAACTTTGGGTCGTGTAGTTACAAATGGTGTCAGAGCCTCTTTGTTATGTGTTAGATGGTGGGTTGGACTATAAACGTTGGTTAGGCTATCAGTCACGAGTTAAAGAAGGTCATGAGCTGGGGCTAGCAACGAGCCAAGTGTAGGAATTTTGGGGACAAAATTTATTAAGGTTGATGAATTATGAGATCCCTCAATTTTGACCGTATCTAATATCTTCAGGGGAAGATCTTATTTATAAGTGAGAATGGGCCATAGATATTCAACATTGGTTAACTATTTATTAGTTTGCACTTTGGGCTGGATTGTTACAATGCAACTTAATCCTTGTCAAGACCGAACTAAAAGAAAAACTTCTCGCAAAAACCCAGATTTTACACTCCTCCTCTTGCCAAAAAAAGGTATCACGGTGTGCGCTACACTCATCCAACTCGCGATGTTTGCCCTCAAGTTCCTCTTCTACAATGATAATATTCTACTAGACTTCTTCAAGGGCAATCTCTACCGCCTTCACTTCTTCATGTTGTGATGTCATGCCACCATTTGTTACTTTGACCTTCACCAAGGCCGCCAATTTGATCATCATAAAACTCTCGACGGGCATGTCTGCTGCCCTAATGTCAAAGCCCACAATGTGAAGGCTACCAAATGTTATATTGGACGTTGAGAAGGATTAAGTGTTAGCGTCTCCAAGGTAGCTTCACTAATGTGCTGGAGGATGCTCAAGAATTTAAGTCACAACACGATCACCAGGCTCCCCGCTGATCACAGTAGACAGGTGAACACGGTCCGGTTAATCAACAGTTTGCATTTCTTGTGCCGAATCCTCCAATGGCCACCGAATGCCCCATGCTTGTGACATGACCTAAGAAGAGTTAGCCCCTTAATTGCCATTGGTCACGTATGTTGTAACATGACTCACCCGTGAACCATACCGGAAACGCTACCAACAACCGAACCGTTCACTAATCTATTTAATTCGGTCAAGCTAACCCGGATCTACCAACGGCGTCTCAAGATTGTGATGCAAACATTAAAGGAATCAATGAGATGTTTAGGTTCTAACATTGTTCTAGATGCATGAAGTAATAATATGGAATTCATATTCAAAACAAGCAAGCTCATTAAAATTTCGAAACACAAAGATTTTTAAAGCAAAACGGACATAGTCTCCCCTAAAAGTATAGTAGGGACCACCTTGTCAATAACAAGTATAATATATATGATGATGAAAATGTAAAACAATGCTCAAAACATTGTACTTTCTCACAGTATTAATATTATAATCATTTTCATTTCTTGAGCCTGGTCTTGACCCTTATAGCTCATCCTATTCAGTTCTATTCATATTAATCATTGCACAATCATACCATAAATTTTCATCACCTTTCCTACAATAAAACATGATAGCATTATATTCACAACCAATCATAACAATTCATCACATCACATTTTTATTCAGTCTCAGTAGGTACATGTGTCCAGGTTGCATCACTGCTGCTCTATAGTCCCGATAGCACTAAGTCATTCTAGTTCTCACCTACAAAATTTAATACGAGAAAGTCAGTGACGATTGTTACTGGTCGAGAAATAACTAATAATCAAACTAGCACATGAGTGGTAACTCTTTCCTTAAATAAAATTATTCATCTTTACTTTAGCATTAGAATCACTCATAATGGTGCTAATTAAGAGCCGTCGGCCTTGGCTTAATAGCATCCCATTTTGACTCATCAGAAGCCTCCACATTTCCAAACTATCCCACGCTTGGGAAAATCAAATATCCTAAAGCCCTCTACATCCTCTGTATAACTCGTGGGCTGAGCACAAAGGCCGAGTATTCTCAAACAAGCGCCTTTAGTACCCTTTCAATCCATAAGTCTAGACATGCATTTTATTGCAGTACCCATAATTCTTCACACTTCCCTAGGTATGAGAAACTCAAAATGCTGAATTGTCAGGACCCTTCGGGAATGGAACGACACATGCGAGCCAACTTTCCCCTTGTCTCACATCTCGCTAAAAAACCGAGAAAACCTATATGTACATACTTATAGCTACGGCATTTATAATAATAGGCCCAAAGGTATCATCATATGGATCTAAGTTTTCTAAAACAAACTTGACGGATTTCATCCTCGAGGGTTATTAATCTAAAAATTCGTACGACTAAATGACCCGTGTCTAGTGGGATATGATAAATCCACCACTCGACATGTCCGCTTCCCTATCAAAATAAATCACAATAGAGAGAGAAGGTCAAAGTAGAAGCAAGTCCTAAACAGACCTTATAGAAGCACGAACCATGTAAAGACCGAAAAAAAAATCAATGCGGTAGGATCGAACATTGGAAAATTAATATTTCCATTTAAATTATTTACTCGCCACCTGGTTAATTATTAATTACCCGGTCAAGTGCAAGGTATTATTTAACCGGTTAAGTATCGTTTAAACCAGTTAAGTGTACCATATGATTTACCTATTTAATCGGTTAAGTGAACCATTCTATTTAACTGTTTATAGCAGTTAAGTGAGCCGTATCAATTACCCGATTACCCGGCTAAGGGAAACAAAGTCGAAGTGATTTTTCACATACTGTAGCCATCATTTCATTATAAAAGGAGGAGGGGCATCATTCACATTATTTCCTTTGGACTGACGCCGGCTTCCTCCTTCGGGGATATTTCTTTCTCTCTTCTTCTTAGTTTGCATGCATACATATGTGAAAAATTATAATAAACTTGATAATCATGGAAACTAAAATCTGAAATCAACAAGAAAGAAGAGAATTAAACTAGAAATATAACAAGAATCCATGAATGCAAATTGCTGCTGTGCAGCAATTCATGGTCGTTTGTGATCAATTACAGCAGCAATGTTGTTGATGATCTGTTACTGCATCAACGGCCTTATGCATGGGTGGTAATTTCGTATAAGTTGGTTTCCTTATGCACATCCTGCTGATTTCAGCAGCGGGGTGGCATTGCATTGGGTGGTTGTGCAGGAAGGAGGAGAGGATTGGGACGGTGCTGTTGGCCATGTCAGGGTCGCCTTGGGTGGCCAGACATGGGGACGCCCTGGGTGGTGCTGGTCGGTCGCCATGAAAGGTGCAATCCGGATTCCCATTGAATAGCTGCGATAAAGCTTGCATCTTTGGGGTTCCAATTGGATTGCCGGAGTAAATAAAAGTGGTAGTTTGGTTTTGGGTTGAAGAAGAAGATAACGGTGCTGGTTTTGGTGCCAAGATGAAGGCGTGGAAAAGAAAAGAGTGTCGAGGAAGAAGGATATGGCAAACTTGTAGATGATAAGAGTTAAGTGGCTAAAATAATAAGTTAATAAATTATAACACTAAATTACCATAATTAATAAAATTACGCTCATGATAAACGGTAAATAATTAATCGGCTTATTACAAACGATTAAACTAAATAGGAGGGTTATAAGGGATAAATAAAATAAAGACTTTATCTTTACCATATTGAATTAATATTTGGTAAATAAAATAATTATTTTAATAACGAATTAGCAAGGTAGAAAATGGGGTAAAAAAATATAATTGTGTAGAAAACCACGAAATAGCATAATTATGTAGAAAACCAATAATAGTAATTAATTATTTTTTATAAATTAATAATTATTTTAATGAGCATTATAATTGGGATTATTAATTTAAAATGTAAAGGACTTAAATGATTATATCACATGAATAATTAATTATATCACTATAATTGTGAAAATTAAATAATTAATGATGTTTGACATGACACATTTTATATTGTCAAAAATTGATAGTTATATTAGTCATGAAGTTGCATGCATTTTCTATATGAATAAAACTATACTCATGTATATTTTTATATCCTCGTTCAGACAAGGATTGTTGATCGCAGTCACGGGATTTCGTACAAGCTAACAGGTCCATATAATTACTGAAATGTTGTATACTCCCTTTTAGGAGCCCTGGTTAGCCTGAGCATAGATTTGACCACCATGCACCGTGTGCAACCGAGGAAAAGGAATTGACTCAGTCCGACATGGGGCCGCACTTTTAAATTTACTTTTAAGACAAATATGGAGTCTCTGACACAAGGCAACACCCGCAAAATTGGGAGTATCTGTCACGAGGCAACACCCACGACACGAGGTAGCACCCACGAAATAGGGAGTCTCTGTCGTGCGGCGGTAATCCAGAACTTGAAAACCTGCCCCCATGCTGAAACAGGATGTTAGGCAGACGGGTCATTATGCACTTGTGATACCGAGAGGGTGAGCCAATGACAAATATCGGTAACTACACATGCCATAGGTCACGTAATGTGTGCGCGCATGCATGGGAATTTAGGGAGATGGGCGACCACCCTCCCCGCATCACAAGAGCTCGGCATAGGCTCACTTCACTAAAAGACTTTTTAAATAAGAATAGAGAGTATATTTGACTTTTTTTTTAATTATATGGCTTACTGGTTTTATCACTAACGCAGAATTGCCTCCGCAGGTGTGCAGATTCTGGCATAGATTGAGAGTAGTATTGGTGGATCTTTTACCAACAAAGGTTTAGAGAAAATGATAATGCATTGGATTTTCTATTTATTTTATTTGAGTTATAAATGTGGCTATGAGAAACGGTCCAAGACTATGAGACGATTATTATTATATTTTTTCTAAAACATAGTTTACTTTAAATGAGTTATACTTATGGCTTTAATAGAAATCAAGTAACCTAGAAGAAATGTTCGGTCTGGTTAGGGCTGGTCATTACATGGTTAGTTTGTCTTAATTTTAAGTAACACCTAGCCAGCTAGGCCTACGCTATTGTGAAAAATGGCGGTCATTACAAATCGTGTCCGCATGCTTAGGTGGTGACCTCCTACTTCATACCTGAACATCAGATCTAAAAGTCAACACCTACTAACTAAATGATGCATTTACACATCCTACTATATCACACTTCTATCAATACACTCACATCAATCTACATCATGTTTTTCTAGATTACGTTGTAGTTAATTATCAACTTCTACTTAATTGACCTAATCGATTCATTAGCATTTTTTCTAGATTACGTTGTAGTTAATTATCAACTTCTACTTAATTGACCTAATCGATTCATTAGCATTTATTTTATATCATTCAAATCCTAGCTTGTTATGCTAATAATAATTATCAATTTTATTTAATTAGGTCAACGTTAATTATACCTCATGTCGTTGGCAGTTGGCGATGACTAGGGATTTGTAGCGCATTTCGGGACTGAAATCCAACACCCAGCTGTGCCCCAAGATCTACTAGGTTTGGTGGAACGAATTCGGCTATAATCCGGCGTTTTTTTGCAACTCTAGCAAATCCGATTTTTTGGCAATTTCTAGGTTTTTTTCTCTGGCTTCTAAACGTTTTTCGGCGAATTTTCCAACAAGGTGGTTGCGGCTGTGGGTTGGCACTGGCTCGGCAAGCTCGACACGACCACAGTGAGGGCGATGGTCGCAAGTGGTGGCCGTGGTTGTTCGTGGCTTGCCTTATTGGCCTTGTGCCGGTTACAGCAACGTCGCACGGTGGGGCGAAGGATTAGTAGTCTCATCATGGGACGACGAAGACGAAATGAGGACAGAGGAGTAGCGCAGCAGGCGGTAAAGTTGGCGTTGGGTGAGGAGCACGAGAGCACGGCTTCAGCGCGTCATGGAGGCCGGTCGACGGTTGCTATGGCAGGGGATGGCCAAGAGAACTCCAGTGGAGATCGGCGGCAATGTGGTGGCCGGAGGTGGCATCGGCGGCGGTGTTCGGGGAGAGGGGGAAGCGTCGGGGTGAAGGGTTTCGGTGGCATTATTGTATTTAAATGTCAACTCGACTCTGACTCGAGTCAAAAAGAATAACTAATTCCAAATATATTCAAAAAATTACGAAAAAATATGGAAAAATACCATAAAATATAATACATTAAATAACATTCAAATAATATGTTGTATAACTAATAACCCACTAAATAACACATCCTAATGTGTCATTCGGCCTAATAATAATTCTATGATAAAATACAAAAAAAATGGCCGGAATGCTATCATATACTATGATAGGTCATTTTTTATCATTTTTTTGACATTATTATTGTATATTTGGGTACACTTGACCCTTCATCGTTCACAATGCACGGTCGACCTCAACACAACACACGCGTAGTTAAACTAAATATACTCGAACCAATGACTAAACCAACTAGTTTGCTAATGTAAAACCAACTAGATTCGGACTGAAGATTGAGAGTGCCCTTGGTGTTCCTTTTGGACCAACCATGATTTGGTGATTCGATAATAAATTAGACTTCCTTTTTACTTAATTTGAGTTATAAGTGTGGCTATGTGAAACAGTCAGTGGCTGTGGGGCTGTGAGTGAGCATAGTTAGTTATCTTTTATTATATTACATCTTATATCTAACCTGACTAAATAAATTTTTCGACTTGGTGTCAGATTATGACTTATGAGTTTGATTATTATTGTTTTATTAATTATATTGTTGGGTGACACCCGACCGGTTAGGGCGGGTCATTACGACATTATATTTTTAAGTAACACCTGGCCAATTAGGCCCATCAAATTATATCTTTGGCCATATCGTTACAAGTGGTATCAAAGCGAAGTTTCCCAAGCACTCACATCTAATGACTCAAGTACCTTGTTGAAAGGTCCAATTTTATCTTTTTCCAGTGTTTTATGTTATTAATGAATGAGTGTACTCGCTAACAAACCTACGTAATAACCGAAAAAAGAAAAAATTTAACATAGCACGGGTATGGGATTGTGTGCCACTTATGTTTCATACTAGGTGCGCGTGACACCTAAACTAATGAGTGTATATGGGGCACCTTTACAATCGGCGGTGTTATTTATGTAATATGGGTGGTATGGGACACCTATGCAATATGGATAACAATGTCATGGGATAGTGCGCCCCACGTTAGCTATGCATGTGAGTGGCAATGCTTAAAAAAATAAAAAATAAAATAAAATAAAATACTAATTAACAATAACGAAGAAGAAATTTCGATGTTTCAAATGGTGGGCACGCATAGACAGTCCAACCGGTTTACTCCAGCAAGTCTGAACACAAAAAATGTATTGGCTCAGATCTTGACTGTCATACAAGGACTGGCACAAGCTTCAGCAAGTACCAACTCAGTGGTTCAGAATATTGCCCAGCGATTGCCAGGAGTGATAGCTGGGAATGGAGCCTCGAACTCGGCAGCAGGTTCTAGCATAACCACAGACGGTGGTTAGGGGAGTGGCCAAGGACGGGCTGGTTTGGTAGACTTGGGCAAGCAAAGGGAGCTTCTAAATCCAGTGCCACCGGCAGTACGATAAGTACTGCCGCCAACTGTTGACGATGGGGATCGCTATACTGTTGAACAAT
This sequence comes from Piper longum, assembly GCA_032619315.1. Taxonomy (NCBI): domain Eukaryota; kingdom Viridiplantae; phylum Streptophyta; class Magnoliopsida; order Piperales; family Piperaceae; genus Piper; species Piper longum. The sequence goes on along the minus strand of JAVDBV010088129.1, from coordinate 757 downwards.
TGAGAAAGAATGGGGCTGAAGTATTAATTGGAGGGACTGATACAATGAATGCGGAGAGCTGGATAGACATTACCGAAAAAGCTTTTAGGGCCCTATCACTACCCCACCGCCATCATGTGGGCTGGCAACGTGCATGCTTCAGGAAGAAGCATCTTACTGGTGGAAATTCATGGACAAGACCAACTTTTATCGCCGTTAGGTCTCATCCATCTCGTGGGCAAATTTTGTAGAAGCATTCAATGGACAATATTTTCCAGAGTCCGTTGTCGAGAAGAAAGCACTGGAATTCGCCACCCTGGCTCCAAGGCAGGATTCGGTTCGGGAATATACCAAGAAATTCTTGCAGTTGGAGCATTTTGTACCTGGGATTATTGTAACTAACAAGGCTAGAGTGGACAAATTCTTCTGGAGATTGAAGCCAGAATTGAGGAAAAGGGTTGCTACGGTGCCAAAGGACACTATAACCGAGGTGATCAATGTAGCCACTACTCATGAGTTGGTGTTCGAGTATGACCATGAACAAAAGCAGGGGAAGGCTTCTATGCAACACAAGAAGGTCAACCATGTTAGTAGCAAAAATAGGTCAGCAGGACACCAGCAGTAGAACTACCAAAGGAACATAGATGGGAACCTCAAAAGGAAGTTTGAGGAGATACTGTATAGACGATGTAAAAATTGCAATAAGATGCATTCATGGTAATACAATGAGCCCCATCGGTGCTAATACAACGAGCCCCGTCGGTGCTAATACAACGAG